>PVKS010007344.1:0-73445 GCA_004027875.1 Aplodontia rufa
TTCTGCAGATTGCATTGTTTATAATGTCCTATAAGGTATATGCTTGTTTCTTAGTTTCTTACTTGGAAATGGAACTAAATGAAAGAAGTAAACTCTCCTTGTGATGGAGTGGGCTTAGATGGAATTGTCATTTCATAGTGCCTTGGTAGGTGCTGCAGATTACCTAGTTAGTAGTCAGTTTTACTAAACAGACAATATTTTGTCTTTTTGTTTAATTAATATCTTGGTTTCTGTGAGCAGTCAGTACATTAGATTCTATAAAATCTCTTTTTATTTGAGATAATATTTCTCATGCAAAACATAGAATAAACAGCCATCTTTAGATATTCCAGTTATCTGGAATATCTGGATATTCTCTAAGGTTATGCACACACCACATGGGTTTCGTCTGCCCTCCCTGCCCCCTACTTTGAGGTAATTAGGTAACCTTGGTTCGGAACCAATTCTACCATCCATTTGAGCTCAGAGCTCTTGCCACGCTCCCTGAAGTTGCTTTGGGCTAAGCCCTCACAGCCTCCTCGTGCTGTGCTCATGGGAACCGCCTCTACTTCAGGCACATTTCCCAGACTTGAAACTCTACTCTTTCAATTTTTATAAACCTCCATTCACACCCAACTGGCATTTGGCAAACTTTGTCACTTTATTTAAGGGACCATGACCATGGAGAGGGGATCTCATATGGATTACAAACTTCTACCTCTTGGTCTCATTGACCCCCACCTCCCTCCCCTCCACTTCCTCCCACTCTCTTTTCTCTCTTCTCCCTCTTAGAAGTCTGATAGATTCCTCTCTATCTCATACAGAGCAGTTTCATAATACTTTTTTTTTAGTTTGAATATACTATTGGGTCTCACCCTCCACCTCACATGGCTTGCAAAAATATTTCTTTGAATATACTCAGGGCTTCTTTTAGAGGAATTCTGGGGCATGCACACTACCCTGCCTTGTTAGAAGTAGGTCATAGCTAGTGTCTATTTCTGATCCTGTCCCTGTGTTCATCCTTCACTTCCAAAACCGTGTGCTGGGGGCATCTTTCTGAACCCTGTTCTCTCGCAGAACAGAGCACCAGGAAACCTGTTGACTGGAGCACTCACAACTGTAAGAAGGTGGCATCAGGAATGGACAAAGTGATGCCACCTACTCTAAAAGGCATTCTTACTTTGTTGAAATACAACACTCTTGGGTGCAAAAGCTTAGCAGTCAGTTTTGCTGTATCCAACTCTCATCACTCACAAAGCAAACCTGTGGCTGACGTCAGACCATTTAAACCTGCCCTTTCCCAACACCCATGTTTTCTTGCAGTCAATATTCCTGTGGCCAAGAAATGCTCACTTGCCACCAAAAAAATTTTTTTTTCTCTAAATATTTCTGTCTCACCCAATCCAGCAGATCATAAAGGATGAATGGACACACTCTCTTTGAACTTGGCTTCAGGAGTATGTCCATCAATCCAAGCAATCCTGGCTGCCAGAGAATGCAGAATCCATCAACCTAGACCTCAATTCCAGTCCAGCATCTGAATGTGCTTACGATTCTTTTTTTCCCCACTTGAGCAGGGATAGTCAGGGTTCTTTATGTTTCCTTTCCTTCATGTCCCTTCTGTCACTTGCCATAGCCCCCAGTCCTCTTAAACTTGCACGTCCCTCCCTAGGACTGGAACAGCAGATGGTATGCCATTATTTGACAAAAGCTCTCCAAACAAGTGAGAATATTGACTCGGAGTGTGAGTGCACTCGAGCCACGCAGTAGCGTCCTTACTGCCTAAAGTGCAGAAATGGAGCAGATATGTGCATATAATGATTCCTGCAAGACACCAACATCCTCATCAGAAGCCACAGAGTCACGAGCCCTTGACACTCAATCCTTGAAATAAAAAAAAAAAGCATAACATCTTAATTTTTCCCTATCTGAGCCAAGAATCGGCTAGTTTTTCTAGTTTTCAGAACTTCCTGTCAAGAAAATACATCTACTTTCTGACCAAGCATTCCCCTGGGTCTATTTGCAAAAGGATATTCTAATGGGTACACTATTTGAATACTACCACATTTCCATTATACCTGCCTCATTATCTTACATGAATCTATCTGTCCTTTGTTTGGAAATGTGCTTATTGTGAAGTCTGGCAAATCTCAGGTGAAAACAGTAGATTTATGAGCTGTTCTCCAGTTCCTGTCTGCTCTTTCCTAAGGCCACAACCCCACAAGATCAGTCATCGGAGCGTGTTTTGGTGTCAACTTTGAAATTCTGCCTTTTAAGAACATTTCATAATGAAACCTTGGAAATAGCATGTGGAGGTTTCGCTGCTGACATACCCCAGAAGGTCGCATGCTCTAATTCAGCTTTAAGGGACACTAATCATATTCAGTGTGTGAGTAGAGAGGCTTACAGTTGGAGATGACACCATCATTTGCATAGGAAGTAAAAATGAAGGACCATTAATTTTATAGCATTAATTGAAGAGCAGAAGTGTTAGACCTCTATAATTATCTTCAGTGAATACATTTCAAAGACATCTCCACAAATGAGGCTTGTGCATGTGAACGTGCAAGGGTATAGACACAAAGAGCAAAGCGGGGCTCCACTTCGTCCCCCTTCAAGATGCGCAGATCAGCACATCAAGCTAAAAGCTTAACTTAAATTTGAATTGCTTTCTCTGCGAGGAAACAAGACTGTGGCTTGTAGGCTCCCAGGAGGATATTTTGCTCAGAAAGGGGGACACCCAGCCTGCAGACCACATTTCAGAACCACTGAGATAGAGAACAGGGAAGGTAGCATCTCTGGGAGATGGGCCGTGATCCCTTATGTCCTCCAACAGCCCCAACAGGACAGGGTACCCTGCTCCTAGAATATTCTTCCTGCACTCTGCATTTAGTAGTCCTGTGTAGTGTTCCCAAAAACCAAACAGCTCAACAGCTGTGGGTCCAAATAAGCCATCACTCTGCAGTGTTAGTCGCAATAGAGATTTACACCCCGAGGTCAGCACAGAACGTAGCATTTCTAAGGATTTAAACAGAATAAAGGAATAATTTGAGTGACATTAGTTTTGTAGCAAAAAAAATCAACATAGAATAAAGTGCATAAATTCGGGGCGGGGGGAGTTGTAGGGATGGACAAGCAATCACAAGGAGAATCCAGTTCCATCGTTACACGGTGACAAAGCCAGGATCAAAAGCAGCAGTCACACCCTCGATGGTCCATCTTCATTTGTCTGAGAGGAGAGGCGAGGGACAGATGGAAGGGACACTGGAAACAGAGGGACTGACAAAGAGTAGGTGCAGCCCAAGGTTTAAGAGCTACTTGGGAGTTTTGGTAATTATATTGACATGAAGGACTCATCGCTCTAAAAAATACGAGCTACCTCTGAACCTTAGAGTCCCAGAATCTCCCTGGGGTATAATTTAGGGTTCCTGAGGGGAAGGTTGGGAGCCAGTGGTATAAATCAAGTAAGGCATTAGCTAATGAGGTAACATGATGCATACTCTCAGTTTAAATGTCCCTGTCTCCAGGGGCCCTGTGGGAATGATAACCATGAGGGGAAGTGCAGGTACCATTGCACACAGGTGGAGGAGGAGCTTGGATCATGGAGGCTTTTGAGCTCTCTCATGCTTGGTAATATGGTTTAACTTTGCAGAAAGTTTCTCTAGGTACAAGAGTTACTCAGGATGGTGACAGCTTCCTCTAAATTTTTATAAACCTCCCAGCTCAATTTGCTCTTCATTCCGTGTTTCATTTATTTGGTTTGGTTCTGCACTCTTTTTCATTCTATGACTTTCTTGAGGTAGATTTTATATACAATATACTTTACATAGTTAAAGCGTACAGTTTGATGTGTTTGCATGTACACACACACTCACACATTCTTATGAAATCAAGATACCAAACATTTGTTACATCCTAAAGTTTTCTATCCTTTTGCAATTCCCACCTGCCTCTACTCTTGCCCCCAGCAACCACCGATCTGTTTTCTGTCACTGCAGGTTAGAGTGCATTTTCTGGAATTTTATGTAGATGGAAACAAGCATCAGCCACGCTTCTTTTGTCAGTCTTCCCTCATTCAACTGTTCTGTATTCCTTGCTACTCTGCTGAAGATATTGCCCTTCCCATGATGTGACAGGATACGTATTTTACAAAGTGAACACGTATATCATATATACCCTTGTTTCTGAGATGTTCAAGAAACTGTATACGGAGACCCCACATTGTTGGTAATAATAATAATAATAATAATAATAATGGAGTATGATTTTATTTTTTTGAAAGATGCATCATTATTATATATTTTTTTCTTACTCTGGGATTGAAATTCCAAAGGTTTAAAAGAATTTTCTTCAAAATAGTCCATGCACTTGGGTGTGAAACATTCAGACTCCTATTACTTCAATAAAATGGCATGGTACCTTTTGTGTGGAATGTAATACACCTGCTGATACAGCTGCGATGAACCTGTGAGTGGCAGTGACTTACTTCATGCTTGTTTTTCTAACAGCTCCTGAGTAGAGGGGATTGGACAAAAGGACCTCCAACGATCTCCATTTCCCATGACTCATCTTAGAATTTGAGTGACTCACCCAAAAGTCACCATGGAAGTCAAACCTGAAGCTCAAATTTGCTTGGACGTTTCAGGTGAGATACCTCCATTTTCAAGCATCAGAAACTGAGCAAAAAGTAATATAACTAGGACGCAAAACAGATCAAAGAAGTGTAGCGGTTCAGGCAGTTGAAATTCCTGGGGTGAGCTAGATTGGATCCAGGGGCTTACACATGTCAACACCCAGACTCCCTCTGCCTCTCACTTCTGCCTTGCTCTGTTGATTGTATTCCTGGGCAGCTCTTTCGGCATGGCAACTCCACAGCAGGTCTGGGTGTGCATCCTGCCACTTCAAGCTGAGTCTCTCCTCCACCAAAGACCGAATTTTGATGCACTGACTTGGGTTGGGTGTCCACCCCCAAAGCAGGGGATGGAATATTCTGGATGGATCATGCTGTGTTGAAAATTCATTCATGGTTAAATGCTGAGAGGGACACATGGACTGATATGAGCAGAACTTCCCCAGTGAAATCAAAATACCACTACTAAAAGAAAGAGGAATAGATGCTCAGCTTATAACAAGAGGTTCCCACAAGAGTTGTCCTTTTCTTATTGTATTATATAAAATTCCATGGGGTCCTTAAGCATATCTTTGTCTCTATCCACTTTTTTCCCCCTTCTTCTAAGTATGAACTTATGTCCAATGTTTAAAAAAATTATAAGCAAGATTATTCTACACTTCCAAGACTGGAAAAACATGACCTCTCACTCAACAATATCAAAGATCCAAATAAAAAGTGCAGTGACACCACAGTGGGAATTTGGGTGTCGGGGGGTGTCAGTGTACAGGGTGCTTGACTTCCTCAGGACTCATTCACCTCACATGAGCAATAGGAACAAATAAGTCTATGCCTTCCAGATGTGGGGTGGGGGTTCGCTGATATAGTCTCTGGATATTCCATCTTTATCTGATTCTGTTCATGATCTCACATATACTAGCAGCTTGAAGTATTAGATCATTCAAAATCAAAGTTTTATTGCATTTAAAAATGGGAGATAGCTCCATGTGGACTGGACATTGTTCAAGCTTTCAACATCTGTTTTAGGGCACTTCCTCACCTTGTGACTCTGCCATCCTCTAAACAAGCTGCAAATTCAGTTTTTTAGCTTCTTCTACAAGCTAGGGCACAGTTATCAGATCAGGGCCTAGAATCAAACACACTTTTATGAGATTTAGACAAGAGTGATGAGAAGAAAGAAATATTGAACAAGCTCTCTGGTGGGGAGAGTGTTGAAAAGGTGGCCATTTTTTCAGAAGTGTGATAAAGTTCCTGGTGGAGGTGTCCTGGTCCCAGTATCCTCCAAGTAATCTATAATGCTATGCTCGTAGCAGCAACAGGAGGGTCACCACTGGAGCAGACTTGTGGTGTCATTTAGAAATTGTTTATGGTTACACTGTTTGTATATTAACTTTTCTGCCTCTCTGTGCACTGGTTTGTATGGTTAATACATTATACATCTACACATATTGGCCAAAAGCTGGCTCCGTTTTTTGCAACTAAGAACACCTTGACCAATAAGAAACTGATCTCAGTAGGTGATTAAGACCACAAATACATAAATAGATGGGCACTTAGTATTGATTTTATAGACTTTTGGGTAAGAAGGCAGTGAAAAACCCAACTAGCATCAAAGTTTGGACTTTAGTATTTTAAATATTTTCCTGTGATGACCTGGAATTAGCATCCTGTGAACATGAGACTTGGGGATACAGTAGTGGAAGGAATTCAAGCAATGACTGACCTTGATTTTTTTTTAGGTTAATTGTAACTGCATTGGAGAACTAAATTCTCTCTCAGCCATGAAAGTAAGAGAAAGAGGGACCTCCTAGTCCTGTGCTAAACTGTCCCTTTCAGATCATCTTGTGGGTTGCCAAATTACAGTGTCAGTTGAAGTCATAGCCTTATCCAGTATGTCAGAGTTAAGCCGTGACTAATAGGAAAGAAAGGGACCTTGAGACTTTAGCTTGAGGATATGTCAGAAGCTTCCAGCGATTCAGAGACTCCTGAATTCCCATTGGTCCTAGCACCTAGTCCAGCAGCAGTGGAACTTACAGGATGGTGAAAGCATCTACTGAAGTCTCAGCAATGGTGTCAGCTGGGCAGTAATGCCTTATGCATCTGAGTGACCTGTGTAGGAATGTACGATGTGGTATCTTCTCTGAACCATAGTACATTTATGGTACTATTTCCCCTCTGTAACGAGAGTACATGGAATTCAGAACTAGAGGGTGGAAGAAGGAGGATACTTCTCAATATTCTCTAATAACCTGACCTCAAAGGTTTGATCTCTGTACTTCTGGGCTCTGCCAACTTAGAGGTCTTAGTTCCCAAGGGAAGAATGTTCCACAATGAGCTGGGAATGTTTCAACTGAATTGGAAAATAAGGCTCCTTCTTGCTAAGAAGTGGCTATTTTAGATTTTTCACATCACTGGGAAATCAGGCAATAAAGGAGTTTTCAGTCTTGACTGAGGCAATTATTTCTGATTAACCAGGCAAAATCGAGATGGTTCTACTATTTTGTACAAGGAGTATTTCAGGAACCCAGGAGACCACATCCATGAATAGCCATGTCTGATAGTAGAACTCAATGGTAGACTACAGCAAACATAAACTACAAGGACCACTAAAATGTTCCATCCTCCATAAATGAAGGTTGTAAAAGCCACTGCCTCAGGTGAAAAAGCCTGGCATGCTGATTCTGAAGGGCAAAAGCCCCTGGCATAGTTGTGGAGGAAAGATGTCATTAAAACCATCAGCATCCATATGGACACTTGAAATGACAACATAGACACTCAATTTTATTGCTTGCAATACATACATACACTGACTCTTCTTCCCTTTTCTTCTTTTCCTGCTTTTCTCTCATTTTACAGGGTGTGAGAGCAGGTACTGGGTAGGGCCTGTGTCATAGAACCTCAAGATGACGCTATGACTGAAGTGAAGAAGATGAGCCTTCTACTGGTGGAAATTGAGAGGCTCCCCCTTGTCCTCCTATAGAGGAGAGGGCAAACACTCCTCCGGGACGTGCAAGAAATAATTACATGATGTTAGGTAGAAGCATTTGTTCTTGCTATTGCAGATGCTTAGAATTTTCATGTAGAAGAAGGATGTTGTGCCAGCCAAAAAGTAGATGCACTAGGCATACTCGAAAGTGTAGATCACCACTTACCTTTTGAACATCCTTTCAATGTGTGAGAGATCTTTCCCTTTCCCAAGGTAGAGATTAAACAGCTGCTTAACAGGTGACCAGATATGCTACAGATCTTTGGAAGAGAATGTCATGAAAAAAGTGAAGCTCTAAAGAATGCATTCAGGCCTAGGAGGCTGAGACTCACCTAGCTCTCAGAGGCAGCAGAGCCAGAGGTCCTGGCCATGGTATCCCAGACTCTGCTGGCAGGGAGAGTTGCCACATCTGCCTCATGGAGCAATCTGACAGTGTAGCCTGGGCACTGTTTCTATCTACAAACCCTCCTAGCTTGATTCAGTGGCCTTCTAGAAATTTCTTGAGACACCACAAATTCTTTACCAAACTATTTCAACCAACTGGAGGAGGCTTGTTGTTTGCAAGGAAGCACCCTCACTGATACCCAAAGAAGCTTCTCCTGCCTGTCACAGCCAGTGCTAAAGAGCACAAAGATAGGAATCTTCTTTTTCTGCAGATGTTGCCATATCCCAATTGTCCCCTGCTCAAAACTCTGAATACACATCAGGTAAAAGGAAGTGGTTCAACTTAAATAATTCTTTACACAAAGGGACATTAGCACAGCTGCGGTTTGCTGAGAAAACTTAAGAGTGGCCCATAAAGGGAAAGCCCATCTGTTTGGGGACACTAAATCTGCTTGTAGTCCACAGGATATCACACACCCAAAGCAGGGACTCTAACTGCGAAGCCTAATTCTATAGACAAATTGTATTTGCCCCTTATGGCAGCCTAGTGGGATGCGGCGCTGTGTGCAGGAGACTGTTCATTGGATTAGTGCACGGCTGTTATATGTTAACAGGTTTGCAGTGTGGTTTTACTAAATCCAACTTTCATATTGGCATTGAAGAAATTTCGGAAACAGCTTATCCCAAAAGAACACAGAGCATATTTTAATTTAAAAATTCAAGGAAAGTCCTTTAAAGGGACCTCAAGCTTTGTAGCCAAGAATTTTTAATAAGCCAGAACTCTAAGTGTGCTTAATTAAGTTGTCACCTATCAGACATTCATAATTATTGTAATTTTTTTGGTAATTTATGTTAAAAAATAGGAATGGATGAATGCTAGTAAAGTTGTCCAGTCCCTCAAAACTCATGTCATCCTGGGTTGCTGAACTACAAATGATGAGAATTAGCAAAAGGATAGTTTGCTCTCTGACTACTCACAGTACAAACTCTCTTTCCTTCATAGCCCATTTTAGTGCAAATGCCCAATATCCCCCTGCTTTGCTGATACCATATGGTGTTGATGTAGGTTTATTTAGGCTCTGTGTTATCTGGGGAACTGAAAATTGACTGGGGAGTTAGGCAAACTCTTATCTCCTGCTGGCTTCTTTGCTTGCTTATGCTGCACTTTAAATAAATCACTCAACCTCTGAGCCTCCGTTTTCCCATTTGGAGAATGGGATCTGTGATGTCTACTTCGCAGGCTCTTGGGAAGTGAGGAACTGGCAAGATTCTGCTGCTTCCTGGAAGGCTGGGAGCACTCAGTGAAAGTGCAGTAGTGGTATTTGTGAGAAGGCAGCAAGAGCCTGCCAAAGAAACAGACTGGCTCTCCTTCGATCCATTATTCTGAGCCCCAAACCAAGTGCCTGCCTTTTTTTGCAATTCCCGCCAGAGAATCTCCTTGTTTTTTCTCTGGTATGAATTGGTGGTGGGCACCCAAATTCTGAATTCTCAAAGGGAGGAAGTGCTTCCTACTGTAACATTCCCCATTTTCTTTTTCATTTGCTTTGTGAGAAGGAGAGACCTTGATTTGGGGGCTAATTGTACAGATTGCTAGGTGCGTGCATGGAATGGTCAGGCTGAGCTCTGCCTGCTGCCTGCCCCATGGAGCTTTTCTTGACAGGAGAGGTTTGGGCCAGAGCTGGAGAACACATCTCACACTGATGAGTTTGCCTGGGGGGCACAATGCCATCCATATTGGTGTAGACCAGATGTCTGTAACAAAGAAGCCCGACCAAACAGTGACCTTCTGAGGATGTTCTTGGGTGACAGTCCTGACATGAACATGCCAGAATAGTAGCCAATTCTATGCCTGGACACTTAGGTCCCTGCCATCTTGGTGTTCTGTCATTCCAGGTGCTATTCTACTCCACTCATACAGTGACATATCACCTGGGTCAGCGTGGGAGGTGGGACCCTTGAGAACATTGGTCTACTGGGGTGGAGTCCCCAAATTAAGAGCACCTGGCACACAGCACAGTCTTGTGAGAGTCCCGTGATCCTATGTGAAGCAGTCAGTTTTTGTCAGTTGTCCCACTCTCGCTGGCTGTTACAGGGAGTTGAGGTTGCAAAAACATTCAGCAATGCTGAGTCCGCACCAGCAGGAATATTCAGTCGGTTCTCCTTGAGAGGTTTGTTTTAATGAGAACAACAACAGTTCTTAGTTATCTCAATCATGTTGGGCTCACCTTGGGCAGCTGCCCTTCCAGGCCCACCTTTGCCCATCACTGATTTCCTTGACTCTCAACCAGCTCCCTGGAGGCTGGAGATGAGTGCATGACCCCTGCTGGGAGGGGTGCTGGCTCTGGTGCATGGGTGATCACAGCAGCGGTGATAAGTGCCCTCAGTAGGGGGCAGGCAGAGTGCCCTGGAGAAGGGGCACTTCCTTAGGAAGGAGAGGCAAGGTTTCCCCAGGTGAAAGGGCATCTTGTCTGGCCTAGGGTAGCCAGATAAAGACTGTGGACAGAGGGAATAGTTCAGACTAGAGAGTAACATTCACAGAGCAGTGTAAGAAACTACAACAGATTCTTAAAACAAAACTCATAATGACTGGAATGAAGAAGACAGGGGACAGGTGATGAGATTCTGAGGCTGGAGAAACAAGTATGGGCCAGTTCCTCGTGAGTCCTGATTTGCCACCCAAAGACTCTGGATTTGATTCTGACAACAATAGGAAACCACTGAGTACTTTTTTGAGGGTATATTATGAACTTGTTTTTTTGTTGTAGAAAAACAGTCACAGCCAAAAGGAAGGGATATTCCTAAATGTGTGGTCCCAGATCCACCATCATCAGATTCATGTGGGATGTCAATTAAAATGCAGAATCTTGGTCCCTATCTTTGCTAAATCAAAATCCCAAGGAGCTGGGGCTGGAGTGGTGGCTCAGTGGTTACAGTGCTTGACTGGCATGCGCAAATACGCGGGTTCAAACCCCAGCACCACGTACACAACGAAGTCTCAGAGCAACGAAAGCCATGTGAAAAACTAAATAAACATTGATTCTCTCTCTCTCTCTATCCCTCTCTCTTTAAAAAAAAAAATCCCAAGGAGCAAACTGCTGAGCCTATGCATATCCAAGACCTTCTCAAAGTGATGCTGATGCCTACTGGATACTTAAATGTTAGTGGTGGCATCATTTTAGGGCTGAGGACCATAGAATGGAACAACTTGTCTTAGGGACACAAAAGCAGTTTCATGTGCTGATGGATTCTGATGGAGCGAGGAGAACTCTAATCCTTTGCATGGGGGCATTAGGGATCTCTGACTCTGAGCAAACTTTGATCTTGGGAAACAATTCCTGCAATTCCTTCCCAAACACAGCAAAGTCTGGTAAAAGAAGATAAGGAATAACTATCCCTCCTCCTGATGGGCCACGGACACTCAGGGAGACTGTTCACAGGATGAGGATGTGATGGGACGGATGCTATAGATATAGATTATACTCCAGGCCAGGAAAGTTTTAGCTGAGAACACTGATTGGTGGGCTTCGGCAATGCATTGCCCCTTTTGGCTTTTTTATGTGTTTGTCTTTTAACTAAGTAAATTCAATATTCACGGATCAGAAAGTTGACTCTGACAAGGACAGGGGCATTTTTGATTGGTGCATCTGTAGTCTGCCTGCACCAAAGAAAGGTCAAAATGCTCCTCTTGGCTGGCCAGGCTTGGAATCTGTAAGATCGGAAGGCATCATGTGTTAGGACTGCTGAAGCTTGGAAGAGACTGGTCTAAGAGCAGAATTCTCTCCTGCAGCAGCAATCAACATCACCTGCATTTCTGCTGGTGTGATCGCTTTCATGTATTTTTCCCTGTGGGTGGGTTGTTTTAGCATGCATGCTGTAATTTTCCTTGGCTGGGTACCCAAAGCCAGTGGGGGGCAGACCCAGGAATAGAACCTAACCTTCTCACTGCAGCTGACTACCCCCAACCCACCCAGCTGCTACATACCATGAGTGACCTTTTCCTAAGGTAGGAGGCCAGAAACAACTGGGAGGCTTTCCAGAACATAGTTCTTCCCTGCATATGATATTCACTTAGAACCTGATTTGGACTGAGAAGATTGTTTGGGGCTCTGTATCAGGGTGATGTTAGCTATTAAAAAATAAATAAGTAATCCCCCAAACTGCAGTGACTTGACACAGTGGACGTTTATCCCTCCTGTAACAGTTCAGTGCAGGTGTTCTTGGTATCTGTTGCTGGGGTGGGGAAGGGCTCCACAGCCTGTAGCCACTTAAAGGCTCAGGATGGGGAAAGGCAATTTCAGATAGAGAACAGCATTGGCAAACTCATGAAGTTATGAAACGATAGGGAGCATTCAGAAAATGGAATTTGGTGTACACTATTGGTAAAGCAAAGAGTGAGAAGAGAGAGACAGGGGAGGCAATGGTGGAAAGATCCGTTAGAATTAGATTTTAAAAGGCCATGGAGGGGCTGGAGCAGTGGCTCGGCGGTTACGGCGCTTGCCCGGCATACACGAGTACACGGGTTCCACACCCCAGCACCCATGTACACAACTAAGTGTCAGAGCAACGAAAGCCATGTGAAAAACTCAATAAAAATTGATTCTCTCTCTCTCTCTCTCTCTCTGTCCTCTCTCTCTTAAAAAAAAAAAAGGCCATGAAAACGTGCACAATATTTTTTGGCACTTACCCCTAAGCCAATAGCTTTCCCTTTCTCTAATTATTTCTTCCTTCACTCTTCTCTGATACCTGGTTTGAATATGTCCTGTCTCTGAGCATTCTGGAACAAAGTTGTAGGTATGACTGGATTGAGGACTCTGGTTTTCTCCGATGTAGGCTGTGCCCTCGGGCGATGTGTCAAGTTAAAGCCTCAGGCTTTCCATGAGAGCAAGATGGCAAAAGCAGACCCGGTCCCTGTGTTTTCTCAGGCTCGTATTCAACAGTTCCAGCAAAGTTCTGGTGTGTCATTGATTATAAAGGGAACTCCCATATCCTGACTCCTAAACCAGCACTTAGCCAGGCATCAGATGCATGTTCTACTTCTGATCTTGGAGTACTGGAAAGATACTTGCTCGAAAGGAAAGCAAGGTACACATTCCAGGTAATAGGTGAACGGACACTTAGGAAAGAAAAAAATCCACTCCCCAAAATTCCACTGGGCAGACTCTCCAGTTAAACTGGACTACTGGCAGGGTCCAAAATACTTCTTAGTTTTTCTAACACATCTAACTTGAATAAACCACATCCTTTTTCTGGAGTCTTCCCAGCTGGTCCAAATCCTATCTTCTTTTAAAATTAAGGGGGAAAAAATTCAAATGCATTTCCATCAAGAGGACCGATGGGTTCAGTTCTTCCTGTAAACAATTATATTTATCTATAAATTGTTAAGGAAACAAATGATGGTCTGTACCTCTGACTGCTTGCAAACTCTTAATGACTATAGTTTTCCTGTCCAGCCTGACTCTAAATTCCTTGAGAAAAATTATGATATACTTCTTTATCTTCCATTGATACTTAATTTAAATTTCACTCAATTTACATGTTCACATCTCACTTTGTTCTAAAGTGAATTTAAGGTAGCTTACAAAAATGCATATGTAACACAAAGTAGATCAAATAAAACTGAAAAATAAGAAAGTGAGATTTAGGCCACATAGTTCGGTCTCATATGGGCTCTGATTCAAATTCCAGTGACTGATATTAGAATCAGAGCCCACTTACCTGCTGGGAGACTGCCACGCTGTGAGGAAGCCAAACGAATCCCGTGGAGAGGGACCTGAGGGCCAGCCCCTTGTTACAAATTATTCTTATTCATGTACCAGACATATGAATTAAAAAAAAAACTGTTTCTAACATTCCAGACCAAGCTAAAGCCAATGGAGAAGAACAGAGGAATCTGGCCCAAAGCCAGAAATTAGGACCCAGAAATATGACCCAGCCAGCTCTCCCTGATGTATCCAGACATTGGAGCAATACCTTTGGAGGCCTCAAACATGATGGGGTAGACACAAATCCCCCAACATGCCCTGATCATTCTTGACATGACTCATAAAATCTCATTACACGAGGCTGGAGCAGTGGCTCAGCCGTTGGAGCACTTGCCTGGCATGCGCAAGGACTCGGGTTCAAACCCAGCACCACGTACACAACTAAGTGTCCAAGAAACAAAATACAGATGAAAAACTAAAATTAATTCTCTCTTTCTCTCCATCTCTCTCTCTCTCTCTCATCTCTCTTTGTCTCAAAAAAAAAAAAATCTCATTCCAGGCACTTCACTAGGCTTAGGGGGGATGCAAAGATGATAACCGCTGCTTCTAACATAGAGTATAGAAACCAGAGAGTAGAGGGAATCAAAAAGTAAGATTTACAGCTAATGGTTCCAGTTTGGGCTAAGATGGAGCAATCACACTCCGTTCTCTTTCTCAGCTATAAAATCTGGACAGAATGAAGCGAGGACTCAGAAAAGTACACAGGCCTAAGCATATTGGAGAAGAACACCAGAATTTGAAGCATCCTATTTTTTTCTGCTGATATTCCCCATACCGGGTTTAGTGTAGCCTGACACCTGGAAGTGGTGTTGTGCAGACAGCTCCCGAAGCAGCTATCTAGTCCTGGCTTGAGCAGGAAAAGGCTCTCCTAATACTCAGATAGGAACACAGTCCTCATTTTTTCTTCTAATTTCCACTGTCTCATAACTGAGCCCCATTCAGTTTCATGATAGGAATAATACAGGGGCTCACAGGAGCCTAAAATCTGAGGGAGGGATACCTTACTTTCTGATCAGGGGACTACAGCACCAAGAAGGTGTGACACTACTGTTGCTTTCCTTTTTTAATCTGGATCTGGGCACAACCGCAAGGAAGTATCAAGAAAATCACAAAGTGGGAGAACCAGAAGGATGATCCTGCACAATTTGTTTATGAACTCATGGACTAACTCTTCAGCAGTAACATGTGAATTTGACCTTACACAGCATCCCATAGCCTAAGAGAACTGAATTATGAGTTAGAGCACTACCCAGGTCTCAGATTGGCCAATGGATGGCATACATATGGAAAAAATCTAAACGGCATTGCAAGAACTTTGAAATCAAAACTGACATTGGAATCAGAGCCCACATGAGACCAGACTATGTGGCCTAAACCCAACCATAGAAATTATTTACTGAAACAAACAAACAAAAAAAAACATTCTCCATCAGATTTCAAAAAGATCCACAGTTTCATAACAATATACTGAAAGTGTTCAGGACACAATCCACAAAATTACCCAGCATATAAAAAGTTGAGAAATCCCACTAAATTAACATGTCAATCATAAATGTCAATGACGAGATTACAAAGATTTTAGGCAGTTATCATGAAAATATACCAACAAAGAAAGGTGAAAGTGAATAAAAACATAAATAGTCTCAGGAAAAAAAAAATAGGAAATATAAGCCTGGTGCAGTAGCCCAGGCCTTTAATCCCAACTCTGGAGGCTGAGGCAGGAGGATCACAAGTTCAAGGCCAGCCTCAGTGACTTGGCAAGACCCTATCTCACAATAAAAAAGGCTGGAAATGTAGCTCAATGGTAAAACGCCCCCAGGTTTGATCCCCAATACCCTCCCACTCTCTCTCTCTCTCTCTCTCTCTCACACACACACACACAGGAATAGGAAATACAAAGAAAAACCAAGTGGAAAATTTAGAATTAAAAAAATACCTGAAATTTTAATACTCACTAGATGGTCTCAAGAGCAGAATGGAAATGAATGAAGAAAGAGTGAATGAGCTAGAAGTTAGACCAATAGAAATTATTTAATCTAAACATCAGTGAAGAAAAAAAAGGACTGAGAAAAAAATAAGAATAGCCTCAGGAATTATAATATCTAAACATGTCATATTCCTGTCATCAGAGCTTTCAAAGGAGAAGAGAGAAAAAACAGAGGAGAAAAAAATATTAGGATGAATGGCTGAAAACTTAACTTAATGAAAAGTACAAGTCTACAGATTAGAGGAGCTTGGCAAACATGAATAAGATACATTTCTTTAAAAAGTGCATGTCTAGGGGTCGGAGAAGTGATTCAGTGTTATAGCGCTTGCCTGGCATGTGTGAGGGCCTCAGTTTTATACCCAGCACTAAATGCACAACTAAGTGGAGGAAAAACAAAAAACAGATGAAAAAGTAAAAATCAACTCTTTTTCACCCTCTTAAAAAAATTAAAAAGTGCATGTCCAAACATATCATAATTACTGGGGGAATGAAGAAAATAATTACTGGGGGAATGAAAAAAATATTTCCACAGTAGCTAAAGAAATGATTGCAGATTTCTTGTCAAAAACCAGGGAGTCCAGAAGAAAATGGCATTTTTTAAAAATGATGAAAAAAATAAAATTTCAAGAATTTCTATCCAGAAAGAATATGCTTCAGGAGTAAAGGTGAAATAAGGAAATTTTCAGATCAAAGAAAACAAAGGAATTTATTGCAAACAGTCCTATTCTAAAAGAAATGTTAAAAGGCATTTTTTTTTCAGTTAGAAGGGAAATGGTACCATGAGAAAACTTTCCAGATAAACAATGAATACAGAACAACAGACATGGCAAATATCTCAGGAAATATAATAGACTACTCTCCTTTTGGAGTTTTCAATAGACGTACATATAATATGCAAGCACTACCTCATAAATGGGTGCTGGTATACGGACCTATATGGTGGTATGGTTTCTGTATTCCACTTGAAATGGTAAAGTATTGATTCTACATAGACTGTGAAAGGCTAAAAGTGTATAAAATAACCACTAAAAACAATATTAGAAAAGTACAAACAAATATCTCTCCTGATACTTGATACAAGAAAATCTACAATAAAAATAAATCAAATTACACAATATGTAAAAAAACACATGAAAAAAATCAATCATTTTCTATATGTACAATTGGAAATAAAATTTCAAAAGCAATGCCATTTACAGTATTTCCAAAACAATAAAATACTTAGGTATAAATAATAAAATATTTGCAGGATCTGTGCACTAAAAATTACAAAACTCTGATGCATGAAAATAAAGAAAAATAAGTGGTTAGAAAGATATACTATATCCATGGAAAGAATCACAATATAAAAAGATGGCAATTCTCCCCAAATGGATCTACAGATATTATGTAATTACTGTCAAAATCCAAACAGGATTTTTGTAGAGATAGACATACTGATTCTAAAATTTATATGGAAAGGATATGAAATTAAAGGAAAGCCAAAATGATTTTGAAAAAGAACTAAGGTAGAGGAAACATACCACCTTATTTCAATAATTCCTGTAAAGTTACAGTAATCATAGTTTGAAATTGGTGATTGAATAAACACATACCAATGGAGCGGAATAGAGTTTAGATAGAGAACTATATAAATATAGTTATATACAAATATGATACAGATATTCAGCAAAGAAGAATAATCATTTCAATGAATGTTATTGAAATTATTGGGTGACCATATAACTTGCAAAAGGTTAAAAAAAAATAGAACCTTGAGATAAACCTTGCAACCTCAAGTCTTATTAAAAAAATAAAAAAGAAAGCTCAGGAGGATTGCAAGTTCAAAGCCAGCCTCAACAACTTTGTGAAGCCCTAAGCAACTTAGTGAAACCCTGTTTCAAAACAAAAAAAATAAAAAGAGGGGCTGGATCGGTGGCTCAGCGGTTATGGTGCTTGCCCAGCATGCGCGGGTATGCGAGTTCAAACCCCAGCACCATGTACACAGCAAAGTCTCAGAGCAATGAAAGGTGCATGAAAAACTGGATAAAATTGATTCTTTTTTTCTATCTCTCGGTCTCTCGCTGTCCCTCTCTCTTTATAAATAAATAAATAAATAAATAAATAGAATTTGGCAATGTGACTCAAGGGTTGAGTGTCCCTGGGTTCGATCCCTGGTACCAAAAGTAAATAAATAGGGGCTGGAGTGTTGACTCAGCAGTTGGAGTGCTTGCCTGGTATGCACGAGGACCCAGGTTTGAATCCCAGCACCGCATACATAGCTGAGTGTCAGAGAAACAAAGGCCAGATGAAAAAATAAATGAAGTCAGTTCTTTCTTCTTTTTCTCTCCCTCTCTCTCTCTTACTCTCTCTCCCTCTCTCTCTCTCCCCTTGTCTCTTAAAATTAAATAAATAAATCAATCACTCACTCAATGAATCACAAATCTAAATCTAAAATATTTTAAAATAAAAATGTTGAAACAAAATGTAGGAGAAAATTCCATGAACCACAGTTAGGCAGAGTTCTTGACATCCTATGAAAAGCATAATCAATACAATTATAACTTAACAAATTAGGCTTAATCAAAATTAAAAACTTCAGCAAAAATGATATTGAGAGTGAAAACACAAGCTGATTAGATGAAAAATATTTTCACATTCAATATCTGACACAGGACTTGTGTTCAAGATACGTAAGTATTTCTCAGAACTCAGCAATGAACAAATAATTAAAAAGCAGACAAAGACTTGAACAAACACTCTGCTTTTGAAGGAGATGCAAATCAAAACCATGTGTTACAGTTTGGATGTGGAATGTGCCCCTAAGGCTCACGTGTGAAGGCTTGGTCCCCAGGGCAGATGTTCAGATGTGGGGCTTTGGGGAAATGATTGTATCATGAGGGCTCTGACATCATCTATGGGTCCATCCATGGATGGGTTTGTAGCTGAGTGGACTACTCTGAGATGGTGGAAACTGTAGGAGCAGGGACTTAGTTGAGGAGAGTGAGGCCTTGGGGCTTATTTTGTACCCAGCCCCTGGTCTCTCTGCTTTCCAGCAGTCATGAAGCGAACAGCTCCACTGCTCCAGGTCCTCTCTGCCGTGGCATTCTGCCTAACCATAGGACCATAACTGTGCAGCCAGCCGACCATGGACTGAGGCCTCTGAAACCAGGAGCCGAAACGAGACTTTCCTCCTTTAAGTTGATTTTCTCAGGCATTTTGTCACAGTGACAATAAGCTGACTGATACACCGTGACAAACCTCACCACAGCATGCCTATGAAAATGGTTCAAAAGTGAAATACAGTATCGAGTGCTGGTGAGGGTGAGAAGCAATTGAATCTCACACATTGCTGGTGGGAAGGTAAAATATCAGAGTCGCTCTGGAAAACAGTTTTGCTTTTTATAAAAGTCAATATACATGTACCAGCAATTTCATTCCAAATGTAATTCAGTGGGTGAATGAATAAACAGAGCTACATCTTTACAAAGGGTATTATTCAGTTATAAAAGGGACAGACTTAGATGAACCTGTTAAGTGAACCCATCTCTAAAGGTGACATATTGTATGCTTCTATGTATGTGATACTCTCGACAAGACAAAGCGGTGGTGCAGAGACCCTATCGGTGGTGCCTTTGGGTTGGGTAAAGGGAGGGGCATGACAACAAAAAGAACAAGGGCCTTTCTGGGAGTGCTAGACCTCCCCTATAGCCTGACTGTGGTGGTGACCATATACATCAATAAGTGGGTTAAAACCTGCAGACCTGTACACCAAGACAAATACATATTATGCTAATTTTGAAGTGACATTTTAAAGGGTGAGATGGCAAATATTATACCTAGACAATTATCTATAACAAAAAGTGGAAAAATCAGAGTACTTGAAGGAACAGGAGAGCTGAAAATTCTATGAGAGAAAAAGAAAATTTGCCTTTGAGCTTTGACGTATCCAGAGTGTGATTGTGAAGGGACCCAGCAGGCTGTTCTCTTTGCCTAGGGTCTCTCCAAGCCACAAACCACAAACACTTGCATGGTGAAAGCTGCTGTTAGAATGGATGGAGGGATGTATATGCTGACAACATGATATGGATATTAACTGTTACTTTCTTTCTTTCTTTCTTTTCTTTCTCTCTCTCTTTTTTTTTTTTTTTTTTTTTTTTTTTTTTTTTTTTTTTTTTTTTTTTTTTTTTTTTTTTTTTTTTTTTTTTTTTTTTTTTTTTTTTTTTTGTACTGGGAATCGAATCCAGGAGTGCTTTACCAAAAATGGAGTCCTTTTTGTCCTTTTCATTTTTTATTTTGAGACAGGGTCTTGCTAAGTTGCCAAGGGTGTTCAAGGGTTTTTGCAAAGATGCTGAGTCTGGCCTTGAACTTGGGATCTCTCTGTCTCAGCCTCCCAGTAACTGGGACTACAGATTTGGACTATTTTGGAGGTATTGACTGATCTCCATCCCGTGTGAACACTGTACAACTCCACCATCCCTGTTGAATCAGATGACTAAAACTTATCTTGCATTTGTTTTTTTATACATCTGAAAACAGTTTCATAAGTGCTACCTCTTTCAGATGTAACCTCTGTGAAAGCTGTTTTCATTTTATGAAGGAAGAAACTGAGACTGAGCGCTTTAGAGATTGGCTAAGGTGAAGCGGCTGGGAAAAGTCTACAGGTGGGGATCCAGAATTTCTGGTTCGTCCCTCTGTCCACTCATTCATATCCATCTATCTAAACACAGTTATCGAGTACCTGCTATAACCGGGGCTATGGTCTCCCACTGTTTAAATTCCATTTAAAAGAAATGGGTCTTCAGAACAAGGTGTTAAGTGATAAAGGCCCTAGGTGTGGTAAGTACAATAAGTTACCCTATCAGTGCGAGTTGTTGAGGTATCAGGAAAGACCACCTGGAAGAGATGGGCTTTGATCTGAGTGCTGAAAGTGGGAGAGTCTTTTCAAACTTTGAGACTGAGGAGGCGACATGATCTAAATACAAAGTCTGCTTTGTGGCTGGTCTCCCCAAAGTCCCGAGTGATTGCTGCCTCTTGGTATTCATGTCCTGTGGAGCCTCCTCCCACACTGAAAAAGGGCTTTTATGTGTGAGCAATGGAGTATGACACAGGTACAGTGTGGGATTTCTGAGGCCAGGTCATAAAGAACATGTGACTTAACAACTTTTCTTCATTAATTCTGGGAAATGTCAGCCACCAAGTCATGGGGTCTCTCTAGCCATCCTGTGGAGAGGTCTACTTGCAGAGGGACTGGCCCTGTTACCTGCAGGCAGCATTGACTTGATATCCAAGTGAGTGAGCCTCCTTGGGAGTGAAACCTCAAGGATCAGTTAAGGTTTCCAATGACGATGAATCTCAGAAGGTATCTCAGTGCAACCGCATGAGAAGCCCTAAGCCAAAACCATTCAATCAAGCTGCGTCCCAAATTCCTGACCCACAGAAACCATGACACATGGATAATTATTGCTGCTTTAAGCAGCTGAGTTTTGGGGTGATTTTCACACAGCATAAGGTGACAACAGAATATGTGAGCCAGTCTGCGGAAGAAAGCAAATGTGAGACAGAGGACACACTTCTCACAGGAAGGCGAAGGTTCCAGCAAACTGGACATGAGATAGGAAAGACCTGAACAGAGGTAATGGCAGAAAGAAAAACAGAGGGAAAGGTGTTTGAAGAAAGAATTCCCTAAATACCCTGGGAGTTCTGCTTCTGAACAATAAGTGGTTCTTTCTGCTAACATTAATTCTGCTAATAGCATCACCAATATCTTAGGTATTGCCAAGTGAGTGTGTTCAGAACTTTGTGTTCTGACAAACGTGGACTAGCCACTCACTATATTCATTTCCCTTCTTTCCCAGGCACAATGCTAAAATACATTTTTATCTTCCTTTCCCTTCTGGTGTGTTTGTGTGGTTGCAATCTGGAACATAAGCAGCAATGGTGCACAGCACTTCCCATAGCCTGTAAAACCTCCCCTATGGTTCTTATCCTTTCTCTTCACCCTTATGCTGACTCTCTGCAGGGGATGGAAGGACCTAGAGGATGGTGGATCAATAAGGTGAAAGATCAGGGGTCCCCAAACTACTCACAGGATGCCACATGCAAAGAGCTGTTTAAACAACTGTATGAATGAGAAATGTATTTCCATTATGTGGAGAAAATAAAAATAAGTGGAGTTACTGGGACAGTATAAAGCCAGTGTAGAGAAAAATGAGAAAGAGCAAAGAGCGCACGCACATGTACATGAGGTCTTGGGCGGAGGCTTGTTAGAGATGAGCACAGCGCTGTGATCTGAGCATTCTAGCAGCCACTGTGAAAATAGAGACATGATCAGCAACATGATTCACAGAGACTGTGAAATTTTTAAAAGGAAGAAAGAAAAAAGGTGCTCAGGAGAAGTATGACTGCTTCTAGTGCTGAAATTAAGCAAAAGTTTTCCCACTGAGTCCTCATAAAAGATGCAGCATAATATAATGAAAAATATCCTTAAAAAATCCTAGCAGCCAATAGAACAAGTTTTATAATTCTGTTTCATATTATAGTCTTCAGTGAAGAATAAAATAAGTGATAAAAAAATAACATAATAAAATCATTTCTATAAGGTAAGGGGGAAAGCACAAAACTTTGTGACTGAATCAGGTCTCTGTTGGTCTGATCATACCTAATAACAAATGTGAATAAATTGTGAATCTCTTAGATAATCCACCTCAATTAGTAATAATAGATTTTGGTTAATTGATTTGTAGCAATTCTGTGTATGCTTTTGAGGGTGGGAAAATGAAGACAGGATAAGAGACTCAAATGTCTTGGGGTGACCGCTCTAGGTCTCTGCATTCCACCTCACCCCGTTTGACTACCAGGCTGTTTCTGGCTCATGTGTGTTACTGTATTTTCTCTCAGTGCGTTTTTCCTGGGGCAGCATAATTAGGAACACTGACTAGAGAATAAGGGAGGAAGAATAATAGAGCGTAAGTACAATTGTAAAAAGTCATTATGATATGCTTTCAAAGCCAGTAATTACTACTCTTGCTTATCATGCAAATCACTATTAGTATTTTTATTTAAACTACAACTGTGTTTTGTTATTTGACACAAAACGCTTTTGAGAAAGACCCAACATCTGCCCACAATTGGATTCCTTTCCAAGCCTTCCTTGGAAGAAGAGGAAAAGGATACATACATCAAGAGGGTAATTTAATGCTTGTAGTTAAAACTTTGAAAAGGACCCATTGTGGGGGGGGGGGAAGCCAAAGGGGATAAATTATGAAACATGCACAATAATTTCTGGTTGTCCTTGTAAAACAAATCTAGAGATTTGTCTCCAAAGTGAGAAGCTTCAATATTCAAAATTGGTTGGTTACAAAGTAAAAAAAAGGTTATATAACATACTAGGCAATCAAGATTCTTTTGAAGAACAGGCAGGATTTGAGAATGCTGGCTGGAGAAGAGAGGATGGAAGAAACATGCAAATATCAGAAATCCCTGGGCCCAGAGAGCTGGAAGACTGATTTAGTAACTATGGTCCATGAATATTGCCAGTCATTTTAGTGAGCATTGAACAAAAAGTAGAGAAAACTGATCATGGTGGAGGTTTCTGCAACAGGGAGAAATGGTATTGCTATAGTAGTTTGTAATATTTGGATACAGGATGTGGCAGGAGGAAGATAACTAGAATTAAATGCATTTAAAATATGAGTTGTTCACCATGTATAGTGATCATCATTTAGATTCCCCTAGAGTCAGGCAAACTAGCTGTGAATCTGACAGCAAGATAGATAAATTATTATCCTGACAACTCAAAATCCAGCAAGAGCTGGAGAACTATTCCAGCAGTAATGACAGAAACAGGTCAGGCTCAAACTGAGCCAGAGCTAAGTAACAAATATTTCTAGTACTTTATGCAAAACACTACTTGACCATTTTTCTCTCAGTTCAGTGAAGCTTAGAAATAAGAAACAGTATTTATGTGACTTTGGAGGGATTCAGAAGGGCCACAAGGATGCCTGAAATCAGGAGAATCAATGGGTGAAGATGGATTTATGTCAGTATTCTTTTAACTGCTGCTGTGATCTTAGACTTCAGGTTCTGCCTTCAGAGTGACATAAACCTAATAACCTTTCTCAGCCTTGGAAATATTTCTCCTTCTTCAACTCCAAGGTGACTTCCACCTCCATCTCCAGAGCTATTCTGTCTACTCCTAAGAAAATACTACATGTTTCTTGCCCATAGGTATAGCAGAAACCTGGATTGCCTACTCAACATTACTTCCCTCTTTTTCCTTACAGACAAAACCCCAAATTTGCATGGCAAGTCATCCTCTTCCACCTGGCCACATGCTTCTCTGGACAAGTCATTGCAACCCCATTTCTTTGTGAGACCTTGCTTAGGAATAAGCCCGTTCTGCTGTTCCAGGCACTAAGATGTGAAGAGAAATCCATTGGGAAAGTCAAGGAAAGAGTTCCTAGCTTTGAGGAAGAGACACATGGGTGAACATAGTAATTCTGCTGCTGAACATTGTCATGGCTGTGTGTGTGGAACTGGGATGTCAGTCCTGCAAGGGTACTAGTCTAGGAAAAGTCAACTGAGTAACAACACCAGAGTAAACAGATTGAAAGAACCAGCATCCTTCAGTCACCCACTGAGTCAGCCAACTGGAGTTCTCCGTGTTAGTTCTTTAAATATTGTCATCTTTTAAGCAATTTTGACTTGAGTTATCTACTAATTGCATCTGAAAGTATGATAACTGATAAGATATGTATTTGTGTGCATATACTCCTTACATATCCTAATAACCATATTTGTAACTACCCACAGAACTTGCTGTATACCAGGTGCCAATGAATGATGACTCCCTAAAGAGATAAATGCATGGGTGGAAACAAAGATGTGCCACATCTTAGTACTAGCTGCCCTCCCTGACTCCACTGATGGCATTGTTATCCACCCAGGTGTGTGAGCCAGAACTCACTTCTAGATCCTTTCCCATGTCTCCCTTCTCCTAGCCAATCCATCTTCATGTTCTGTTCATTCTGCCTTCTAGACTCATTCCAAATCCACTTATTTTTATCTCCTTTGCCATTTTATTTCAATCTACTATTTCTTACCTGTGCTAGTACAGTAACTGCTATCTAGTTTCGTGGACTTTTAAAAAATCTGTTCTCTATATTATAATCAAGGGGAATCTTTTCAAAATGCTAAATTCCCTACTCCCCCTTCCATCTTTGATTAAAGGATAAAGAATATCTTTCTGAGATTCACAAAATGCCCATAAAGCTTGAATGGTCTGTGCCTTCCACCCTTTTAGGCTACCTCTTACCCTTGGTATTGGAGTAGCACAAGCCTGCTACTGATTTCTTGAATGTGTCTTGTTTCGCATATGCTATTCTATATGCTTAGCAGGGTGACCCCTCTCCTCCAGAAGCCCTATATGCTTAATCTATGTGTCCATCCTTCATTTTCCAACCAGTCTTGCCTTTCTCAAGTGACTGGCGCTCTCTGCTATGCCCTTCACTAATACCAAGTACCTCTTAGTCAGCCAGAATGACCATCCAAACTGGGACACTTGAAAATGGCTAAGAATGCCACTAATAATTACACTGGGACAATAAGTATAAATACAGATTGTCCTGGGCTACTAGAATGTTTGGTCATTGTTTTATTAATACTTATCATATCATAATTTTTGTTCATTAGCTTAATCTTTAACATATACCTCCCCTACATCTCTATGTGAGCAGGTACTGTTTCTTTTTTTTTTTTTTCCAGCTCACCAAAATATTCTCCATGCCAAGCCTGTTCAATAACAGAAAAAAAATGCTTGTTGGAAAAACATAGGAATGAATGAATGGGATGCTTCAATTCACATTTTCCTTCTCTATTATTTTCATTTTATCCTTAGACTAGTATTGATAGAGTGTTATGAAGTATCCTGACTCCTTGCTTTTAATATCTGATCATTGGCACAGAATTGCTTTATTACTGACTCATTCAGTCAATGAGCATCTACTGAACATCTAATATGTGCTGAGCAAAATACTGGGATAAAGCAGCAAGAAAAGACACAGTTCCTGCCTCTGAGGAACTCACAGTCCCATGAGGGAGATACCTAAAGTCTGCTAGGATTCTAGATCGGCTTCTGTCCTATGAATGTCTACCCAATCAGGGCCTGATGTGGACAGGAAAAAGTCAGTTTGACTTTTTTCATTTCTTTCTTAACTCTGTTATTTCCCCTAGATCAGTGCCCTGATGTTTTCTCATTTAGTAAAACCTAGTTCCAGGAAACATTTGAATTTGTTAAAAATTTGAATATGTTAAAAATTATATTAATGCATATCAACTTGAAAGAAATGAAAGGAAATTTCAAGGTTCCTGAAACTAAGAGTGATAGGCATAGGATCTGACTGTAAAAGTTCCTCATAGGTGGTTTATCAAATTCAGTAACATCTAATAGTATGGCTTTTAATACACAATCAGGCCAGATGTGAGGCCATGGGTCCTGTGAGGCACTGACATCATTTCATGAAGCTATAATGCACACTGAGATATGGCATCAGTAAAGGATCTGCCCACCTTCAGAGGGAGAGGATGAATTTGGTGTTCTAGGTCATGGAAAATAAAAAAAACTCTAATTCTAGAGAAATAAAAGTCACCTTGGCTTTGGCCTCATGTTGCGTTGAAGTTATAATGCATACTTCTGTAGTGGTTTAGAAGCTGTCAAGATGAGAGATTTACATAAAAATTAATCCTGGTATCACTGGAATACCTGGCAGAAGTGAACAGAAAATCATTCCAGGAGTGACACTTCCACAGCCTGGGCCAAACAGGACTTTCCTTGGAAGGTTCCTACTGAAGATAATCTTATAACCCAAGATACAGGCAAAACCCAAAGGACAGGACCCCAGAAATCCTTGATAATAGAAGTATTATCTGAAAAAGATAATGTCTTGAACAGAATCTTCTGGAAACAGGTTCTGAGATAGAGATTTGTATTTAGGAGATGTTTTTAGTCAGCTTTTCACTGCTGTGACCCAAGGACCTGACAAGAGCAGTATTAGGAGGAAAAGGGTTATTTAGGGGCTCACAGTTTCAGAGGTCCCAGTCCATGGAAGGCCAGCTCCTTTCTTCAAGGCTCAAGGTGAGGCTGAACATCAAGGGGGCATGGCTCTAGGAGCAGGGAGTTCTAGGCATCACATGCGGAAGCAAAGCAGAGCAGAGCAAGCAACTCCAGGACAGATACAGAATATATATCCAAAGGCCCAATGACCCACCTCCTCCAGCCACACCCACCAGCCTAGAGTTACCAGTAAATCCCCATAAGGCAGTAAGTCACTGATTGGGTTAAGGCTTTTACAACCCAATCATTTCACCTCAGCCTTTCCAAATTGTCACATGTGAGCTTTGGGGGGACACCTCACACCCAAACCATAACAGGAGGTTTTCTGGAGAATACTGTAAGGAACACCTCTAATGAAATGAAAGAAGTAGGATTCGTTAGAAGATACCGTGATACTGTCACAACAGATGCCTCAGGTTAATGACAGGGATCTCTGGAGATAGGCTGACTCTTAAGAATTATCCCAAGTTGAGACCATCAAGCTAGACCTTTATAGCCCAATATCAATCAGTCATTAAAACAAGCTCACCCTGGGAAGAAGTCTTAAAATTGGGAAAGATGGCTCTCTTTGGACAAAAACAGTTTCCAGAGGGACCCAGAGGTGAGCCATCAGTAGCCAGTGCACATGGCAGCAAGGAAATGAATCCCTTGTCCTGAAATTATGGATGACTGAGAGGGGGAACTCTGAGCAGCACCAAACAACACCCCCTAACTTCAGCCCCTTGAATAGCTCATTTCTGTTTACATTTGCATTTTATAATTTGTCCCAAGTAGGAAAAGCATCACCAGTTTTGTGGTTGTTCTGAATTCCTGATGAATCTTAGGTAAGTAAACATAATGGAGGAAGAGCACAGCTAATTTTCATCATCTTTTTCCTGAATTGCCCATCCTAGATTTTCATCACTTTTAGAGAGCACATCTCCTGGTCTTAAGTAGCTTAACTGAGGATCTAAGCTTCCGATCACCATGTCCTTGAGGCTGTGATGATGGTACCTATCCAATAACCATCCAAATTAGGCATCAGAGTAACAAACTATATCCCAATGATTCATTAGAATGTGAGACATATTATTCTTTTTTTAGAAAAAGAGCGAGAGAGAATCTATTTTATTTAGTTTTTCATATGGCTTTCATTGCTCTGACACTTCGTTGTATACATAGTGCTGAAGTTCAAACCCATGTCCTCATGCATGCCAGGCAAGCATGTAACCACTGAGCCACCACTCCAGCCCCTATTCATTTTCTTTATTATGTAACAACAGATGTATCTCCTGATGATCAGTGATTGCAATGATTTCTTGCTATGTGTCCTTCTCTTTCCTGCTGGTGACAACCATAGTTCAAAGTAAAATGGGACTCTTACTGTATACCCCAGTGGAGCCTTCGCCCTCTGGGAGTCAGAACTTCTACTACAGAGCCTACAATTTTCAGGACAGGAAACACAAATTTCACAAGCATTTACTGGGAGTGATACTGATGTCAGTTTTGTGGATGTCGGGTTCGTGTCCTCTTGTAGTCGAAGAATGAAACCAAGGGACACCGAGACAAGTGTAGTAGACAGATTTTATTTTATAGAAAGTAAAGCATAGGGAAAAGAGCAGACTTCTCCCAGAGTGGAAGAAGGGGACAAAGCCAAATACACAGTTAGGTTTGCCCTTTTTATAGAGAGTTCACCCTTCAATTGGTCATCCTCTCCCCTCCCTCAAACCTAGGAAGTGAGGGTGAGAAATTCTGGTTGGGTCCAGCCTTGGATTTGTGCCTCAGGCATCAATAGAAATAATGTGGCACCTTGCTTAGCAGAACGGAGTGTTTTTATTTGAAACCACCTTGCCAGATCCTCTCATTAACATTGGGGGATGTCAAATTGATCTTGAAGGAAAAAAATCGGTTTTCCCTTGATTGACTCGAGCATTCTAACTGCTCTGACTGCCTAATTTTTGCCCCCCGTCTCAATACTATGATGAAAGGACAGAAAGTAGGAAAGAGTAGTTAAGAAGCAGGTTGACTAGAAAGTTCTACACATTTGTAATACGAAAAAAAAATTTTTTGAATGAACACTTCAAAAAAGGTGAGGGATGAGAAATAAAGTGAAAGTATGGCATGTTAAAAGCAGAAATAGCGAGCTGAAGCGGTGGCTCAGCAGTTACATGCATGCGTGAGGATGTGGGTTCCAAACCCAGCACCACATACGCAACAAAGTGTCATCAGAGCAGTGAAAGCAACATGAAAAAATAAATAAAATTGATTCTCTCTTTCTTTCTCTCTCTCACTGTCCCTCTCTCTTTATAAAAAGAATAAATAAAAGCAGAAAGTAGGATAATGGAAATAAAACCAAATATATACAATAGCAATAAATATAAATGGATTAAACACAGTATTCAAGTTGGAGATACTCTGACTGGATTTTAAAATCCATGTGTATAAATGCTGGAGAGGTTGTGGGGAGAAAAGAACACTTCTGCATAGTTGTTGGGACTGCAGGCTTATTCAACCGCTCAGGAAAGCAGTATGGAGGTTCCTCAAAAATTAGGAATAGAATCACCATATGACCCAGCTATCCCACTCCTGGATATCTCAAAGGACCTAAAATCAGCATACCACAGTGGCACAGCCACAACAATGTTTATAGCAACACAATTTACAATAGCTAAATTATGGAATCAGCCCAGATGCCCATCACAGATGAATGAATCAAGAAATTACGGTATGTATACACAATGGAATTCTACTCAGCTATTAGAAAGAACGGAATTATGGCATTTGCTGGTAAATGGATGGAAATAGAAAATATCGTGCTAAGTGAAATTTGCAAAACTCAGAAACTCAAAAGTCATATGTTTTTTCTCATTTGTGGAAGCTAGAGTAAAATAAAGGAAGGGGGAAGGGAAGGTTGAGACTGCATAAAGAACCATTCAAATACAAATTAATAGACGAACTAAAGGAAGTCTAGTAGTGTAAAGAGAAGGGGAGAGGAGAAGAAGGAGAGGAGGAAAGATAGGGAGGGAAAGAGGGGGAGGGAAAAAAGTATATTCTGTACCTATCAGCAGAAGAAGGGGACTATGGAACAGGAGGAGGGAGGGAGAAGTGATGGGGTAGGATATTGGTCAAATTATATTATTATATTGTGTGCATGTATGAATATGTAACAACAAAACCTATCATTAAGTATAATTTTAGTGCACAAATAAAAACTTCATATGTATAAAAGATGTATCTAAAATATAATAGCATGGAAGACTGAGCGTTAAGGTACGCAGAAACTTAAAAGGCAAATACTCACCAAAAGAAAACCTTTGGGTTACCTTTACCAAACAAATTATTCTTTAAGGCAAAACTCAATTTTCTGACTAAAGATCATTTAGAAAAGTATTTACCAGGAATATGTAAAGTTTTAAATCTATACGCACTTAATAGCATAGACTCAAAATATATAAAGAAATTCAGAAGTTGATAGCAACCCATCTAAAATACTATTTCTATAAATTTTGTCTTTTCACAAGGCTCATAGGGGGAAAAATATTAAATTTAAAGAGTTGTTGTTGTATCAATGTAATCTTTATTCAGAAGCAAGGTTAATTTATAAATATACTCTGGAAAGTGAATAAATAGATCTTTTTTATCTTGTTAAGTTTGTTTGCCAAGTACAGCTGTGTTTATGAAGTTGAATTTTTTGCTTACTGAATCTAGGAAGTAAATTCAGTAAATGAATTGTGGAGTTGAACTGAACTTTCATCAAGAAATATAAAACCTTTGCCAATTGCCAAAGAAAGATTCATGGATCGTGGTATATTTTCTAAGTGAGTTTCCTTTAAAAACAAAATAATTTTTAATTTTTAAGAACTTTGAATTGGTTGACACCTCTGTAATAGAGCCAAATTCTGAAAATACAGACTTTTTTGTTTTAGAATTAGTTGTTTTATCTTTTTTGTTTATGTTTATATTTTATTTTTTGTTTTGTTGTGTGTGTGTGTTTTTTGTTTTTTTTTTTTTTTTTTTTTTTTTTTTTTTTTTTTTTTTTTTTTTTTTTTTTTTTTTTTTTTTTTTTTTTTTTTTTTTTTTTTTTTTTTTTTTTTTTTTTTTTTTTTTTTTTTTTTTTTTTTTTTTTTTTGCTTGCTGAAGAAGTTTTGTTTTTTTAATTAAAAGAAATGTCACAGGTATGGCTTATGCAACCAGTCTCAATCAGAAAGGTCCTCCCCATGAATTAAAATTCTAAGCCACGTAACTCTAGCTTTCAATATCCATTTGCCCAGCTAGACAGTCCTCTCCTGCATGCAGGTTCTTCCCCTTCCTGATGTCTCTGTGTTTCCTCACATGTTCTTGCTTTTCCTTTTTTCAAATGAAAGTGAAATTGAATAAACTAATCAGGGCTTAAATCAGAGCAGGATTTCCTAACTGGTGATGCTGAGACAGGACGAAGGGGTGAAAAGAGAGGGGTGGGAGGGAGAGAAGGCGAGGGGGAGAGAGAACGTGAGTACTGAGGCTTTCTGCAGGGGGAGTAGCCTTGGGAAGGGGGTGATAGATAGGCTCTTGATGGCCTTGCTAAAGGGGAGATTTGGCTGCTAAATTTGACCTTGCTCCCAAGTAATTGATGAGACGTAGCATTATCATCAGAATGATGGTAATGAGCTATAGATGCAGACTCTGCCTGTGGAGATTACAGACAAAATAGACTGTAAGGCAAAACGCATTATTCAGGCTAAAGAGACTCATTACAGAAATTCCTGTTAGGAAAGCTTTGGTGGAGTTATTTGATTACCATGAGCTTAGTTCCACATCTGAAGAGCAGAAAAATTCAATGGGGGAAAAAGGTGTTAAAGTGGACTCAGTGGTGACATTGGTGCCCCAAGTCTCTCTTGCCCTGCCATCATCAAGAGCTGCATTTCACTCTTCTCTCGATTCAGGTTCAACATCAAGTTCGTTACCAGACTCTAGCTTAGCTACACTTCTCGTGCTGCTTCTCTTCCTCTTGAAAAGGTCAAATATTCTCCTAGCTTGGATTAGGATTAATGAACTTCGTTTCTACTCTCTCTGCATTCTTTCTTGAGAATTTTCCTTTGAAGATTTTTGTGTTCTTATTCACACTGCTTTCATTTTTCAGTTAAGTCAGTTCATTTCTGATCTACCATTTGTCTTGTTAATTGAGATTTCTGTCATGCACGTTTGAAAAATTCTGTTTCTGGAACTTTGATTTACCCTTGCAAATGTTCTCGCTGAATCTCAACACAATTCTTCATTGTTCTCCTTCTCTCTCTCTCTCTCTCTCTCTCTCGTAGCCGCCTTTCTATGGATGTCTACATTTTATTGATTTATGGTAATAGATGACCAGCCCCTTCTCTCCTGTCATTTACAGGTTGACCTCCTTAGCTGGGATTTTTCCTAAAACGGGAACACAATATATAAGCACAAATAACCTTGTAAATTCAAAGGCTAATTTCACTGAGTTAAAATTCTATACCATCCAGGTGCTGGATCTTGACACAAATGGAAATTTAAACTTGCAGCCTGGTGCTTCATGTCTCACACTGCGAATGGTTGCAACAAAACTAGATATATGAACATATGTTGGTGACAGCTCTCTTTTTAGAGCAGTGGCCTTCAAATTGTGGTGTGTATCAGAATGATATAGCAAGCAGATTAAAAATGCAGACTTCTGGGCCCCAGCCCTAGATATTGATTCAGGAGTTCTAGGGAGCTGGGAACTACATTTTCAAAGCTCTCTGAGGGTGATTCTCATGCACATCATACTTTAACCTCCATGAAAGAGGCTGAGAATGAGGAAAGCATCTCCAGACCTCCAGCTGGGGACCTTGATGTTGACAGAGCTGACCTGACTCTGACAGCTAGGCCCTGGGTTCTCCTGATGGACGTAGCCAATTTCACAGAACATCAGACTCAAACAAGGCCACTCTGGCAATGACGAATCAAGACAAAAACAAGACCACTTGTTATCATGTGTGAACTCAGACAAAAACAGGAACAATGTCTAAACATCAAAATACCAAAGATCCTCCTCTCAGCAGAGATGAGGGGCTAATGCTACTTTGCCAATTATCACTCTATCTTTGTTCTGGCCTGGCCTCCCCTTAGATAATATCTGCTGAGATACACTAGCAGAGAATTGCCCTTGCTTCCTCCAGGCATCTGATTCAGAGCAAAGCCCTACTTCCCAAACTTTCCCCATGATCACTGATCCCAAGCCCAGTTTAAGTCTTTTCTAACATTGTCTGGCTGAGATACCTCCATTCCTCCCCATGACATGCTCTCTCCCTCACTGCTACAGAGAATACACCTAACTAGCTCAACCACAGGTGGAAGACAGTGACAAGGCTGGCCAGTCTGACTGGCGCTTTCCATTCTTCCTTTGTCCCAAGGTATGCTGACTACAGTTATGAAGCCACTCAGGGATCTTACAGTGTTCTTGGGTGTTTGGAAAAACATGGGTATTTACTCTATCAGTCATGATCCACGTAGGACAGTACACACAGTGTGGGTCATCAAGTTCAGGTCATTTGCAAAGTCATTGTCAATAAAGGATGATGAAGCACCAGGGACTAGCAAGAGCAGGAGGCTGTCACTACCTATGGGCCTGAAGGAACAAGAACAAGGAGAAGCTACCAAAAATCAGAGAGAGCTGCAAAGAAGGCCACTCAGCAGAGTTATGGCCTGTGGAACAGGTGTGCAGCCCCTGCCCACTGACTGGCCAGCAAGGCGGGAACAGGGGGAACAGACGGCTGACATAGCTTTTCTTCATCCTTTCGACCTCCTGTCCAACATCTCTGTGGAAGACAAATGAAGTGAGAGAGTGTAGTGAATTCTTTCAATTCTCATGCCAGAAGAAGGGCTGAGTCACACTTGACACAGCTTTCATTTCTTCACCTCCTCTCGGGTCCTCAGTGTGCTTGATCCAGATGTCTGCCCTATATGACAGCCTCCTGGGGAGCACCCCTCCATGCCACAACTGGATACAACCGTCTTGGCTTGCTCCATTGACCCTCACCCCACACGGACTGTGCAGACATGCCACAGAGACACCTCTCAGTCACAGCGTGACTCCATGGAATCCATGCTGGCTTGCTCTAAACCCCTCCACCAAAACTCCCCAAGAAAAAACTGTTCAGCTAATGCCCTAAACCCCAATAAAGACCCATAGATCTCCCTGCACCTCAACAGCTGAGCAATCATGCCCTGAATGGCCACCACCTTCCTCCTTTCTCTCTGGGATCTGTAAGTAATGACTCCGCTTCTGTTGGTTCATGTGTTTTCTTTTGCTGCCTCTGCTGTGCCTCACCTGACCCTAACTTCTCTCCAGATCAGTGCTCCCATAGAGAGTGGCTAGCTTGGTAGGACAAGAGCCACAAGGGCATCTGCCAGCATAAGCCAGTGTCCTGTGAGAGGGACATCTTCTCACAAGTCAGACAGTCAGGCATCAGGACTACCAGGACAAAGAGGTAGCCTGTGAAAGGTACATGGGGACATCAATGGCCTCTTCCCCTGAAACCCAATCAGCCACCATCCAGAGAAGACCTCAAGACCAAATTAGAGGAAAACAGAGCAGAGGAAGCCAGCCCATTATGCAGTTTATCCATATCATCAACCTCCAGAGGGCCGAGCAGTGGAAACTGAGGGGCAGGAGCAGAGCAAGCAGGGCACTTACAAGAGTCTTCGCTGCTGCTCTGTAAACCTGTTTATACCACCTGCCCCATAGATACTATCATTATCAGGTATTTTGTAAATCCACAGGACTAAAGTAGGAAACAGAGTCCTAGCTCCTAACAAGCAAAGTTGAATGCTGTAAAAAGACTGAGTAGCAACAGCAATAGTATTAGTAGACAAGTGTTCATAATTGTGTGCCAGGTATTACATTAAGTATTTTATATCTAGTGTATTAGTTTCATATTGCCGCTGTAACAAATTATCACAAATTTAGTTATTTAAAAAGCATAATTTTTTTCTCTTTCTGTTTTGGAGGTAAACAATCCAAAATGGGTCTTATAAGGACTAAAATGAAGGCATTAGCAGGGCTGTATTCCTTCAGGAGACCTTAGAGGAGAATGTTTCCTGCCTTTTCCAGCTTCTAGAGGCTGCCCACATCCCACGGTTCACATCGCCTTCCAGAACTGCTTTATTTCAACCTCTGCTTCCACCACCACACCTCCTTCTTAACCCTTACTCTCCTGCTTTCCTTTTTCACTTAAAGAAATCTCGTGACTCCACCGGAAAAATCTCTTGTAATCTCCCATCTCAAAATATTAACCAATCAATCCTGCAAATTGTTTTTATTTTATTCAAGAATTTCATACAAGTAAAGTGATGCTGTGTTCTTTTCCGTGCATTTTGTCAGGTGTTATGTAATTTTTATTTGACTCATAAATATTCAACTCAGATCATTTCATTAAGCCAGAATCGTACAGACTTTTCCTATAGAGCTACTGTTTTACCTTCATGATTAATAATTAATAAAAATTTGTGAGGAGATGGTTCAGTCAGTTTTTTCATCACCATGACCAAACGACCTGACAGGAACAATTTTAAGGAGGAGAAGTTTATTTGGGGCTCACAGTTTCAGAGCTCTCAGCCCATAGATGGCTGACTCTTTTCCTTGGGGCCCAAAATGAGGCAGAACATCAAAATCAATACCCCGAAGTCACGCCTCCAGTGACCACCTCCTCCAGCCACACCCCATCTGCCTATGGTTACCAGCCACCTAATCTCTATTGGAGGATTAATGCATTGGTGAAGTTAGGCTCTCATAACCCGATCCTTTCACATATACACCGCCTCACATTGCCTCACGCATGAGTTTTTGGGGGACACCTCATATTAAACCATAGAAGGAGGTGTTTTGAAATTATGTATATACCCTGTTCCTCACCAAACTTCAATCCTTTTTTCTTATCTACATAAGAATTTTATTCATAAGATATAATTAGTAATACAATTGTTTTGGTGCTTAACCTGCCCCCAGTTTTGCAGTGGGATTCCTCTTAAGCTGCCTCTGTGTATCCTCTTCATTCTTTGAGTCCTTCCTTGCTTCTGGACCCCAGGAAGGTTATCCAGGCTCATCTTGGGCTTCCCATGCCCCAAACCTGGAATGGGCCATTTCTCTAGAGTCTTGACTCCTTTTAGTGGGGAATGATACTAGAAGCCAAGACCAGGCACTGGCTGTACTCAGCACTGTTGATAAAGCTAAGAAATATGTTACTTATATTTGTCTATATTGGAAATCGTAAGTCACACTGGTACCTTCAATTCCAAACCAATGCCACAAAGTTCACTCTGGTTTTCCATAGTGTGGAAGGAGACATTATTTTGCCTACTATGTGTGTGAATTCATTTATTTAGTCCCTGTACTATCCTTAGGATTCAGATTTTTTAAATTGCCAGCCTGATGTCCCATCATACCCAAATACTACAGTGTGCATGTCAAATAGTTTAGAGTGCAGCCTACTTGAAACTTTTTTGTAAGTTTGTGATCATTTCAAAATTTTAGAAGGTTTATGTTTTTTTAAAAAAACCTTCGGATCAGTAGACTATGAAGTACAATAATGTTCATGGTGTTCCTGGTAATCTGAATGAGATAAAGATGTTACTGTAGTGTGGGTGTTGAATGTCCCCAAAGGTTCATGTGTTAAAGACTTGGGTCCCAGGGTGGTGCTATTGGGAGGTGATGGGACCTTTAGGACATGGGGCCTCCTGGAAGGTTCTTAAGTAATTAGGGATTTGCCTTTGAAGGGGGTTGTGGAATCCCAGTCCCTCCGTCTTTCTCTTTCGATTCCAGGAATGAGGAAAGCACATTGCCCCTCTTGGTCCCCCTGACCGTTGCCATTCAGCATGCTCAGTAGCAGCCAAACCCATGAGCTTCCCAATCATGAACTGAAACGCCCAAAGCCGTGAGCCAAAATAAAGGTGTTCTCTTTGTAATTATATCACATATTTTCATCATAGCGATGGAAAGCTAACTAGTATAAGTGCTAATCATTTTCCAGATCAGAGAAAAAAGAGAGAAAGGAAAAGCAGAATTCTAATCTCAGAAGGGTAGGAGGTGAAAAAGGTGATTCCTGCGGCCTTGTCTTGAACACCTTGTCTGGTGGTTCGGAACTGCAACTGGCTGGCAGATGTCCAGGACATCTGCCAGCCTTCCAGGCCGGGGCTCCCCTCAGCCAAGAAGTCATCTCAGGTGGGAAACGGCCCGTCGATGTGGCAGAACACCTTGGCCCTACAGTAAAAACTGGATGAAGCTCTTCCAGCTTCTTCAACCCCTTAGTGAGAAAAAAGCTGAGTAAGTGTGATGACACATTGGCTCTTAGAGATTCTCCTGTCTGAGTCTCCTGCTTTACAAAAAGACCTAAATAAAAAGTGGTTCAGAGTTTGGACAGGGTTTCACAGCTATTGACCGTCAAGACTCAGAAAGCCTCACATTCCCATCACTCCCTCGATCACTGTCCAGAACATACTCACATGCTGCTTGACTTCGGCCTGTTAGCAATACACTTTTTACAGTGGAAAGCCTCTTTGTCCCAGGATATTAGGGTGGGAGTTTTTTGATTGATTAATAAAGTCAGCCAATGTTGGGAAATCCTAAAAGATGATATATAAATACCTTAAACATTTTTTGGATAGAGGGTTTTCCTTTGGGGTGCGATCCCCTTGTTAGAGTCCAGCTGACCATTAGCCTCAGTGCTGCTGCATCATTTCTGACTTCCACTGTTCATTTCTTTAAAAAGTTAGAATTTAAAGATATTTGCCAAACAACATGAGTGCGGAACCATTCTATATTTTACTTTTTTCTCCCGTTACTACTTGAGAATTGTCCTATCCTTATTTTATGGAATGTGTGAGTTGTGTCTCACTTGCACTTTCCGTAAGATGAGATGTTCCATGCTGTGTTTTCCCTGCTCCAACCCAGGAAGTAGCCAATTCTCCAAAGAGTTTTGGCTCCTTTTAGTAGGGAATGGTATTAGAAACTGACACTGGACATAGGTAGACTCATTGCTGTTGGATTGCTGCTGTTTCTTTGTCCTCAAGGCCAACAGAGCGAAGCAATGTCTGTTCCTATGTATTTATCTATAGATATTTTGAAAACTGAGTCATACTGATGTTTCTAATTCTAAATCAATACCATAAAGGTTGCTCTAACTTCTTCCTGTTCCATATTTCTAACTCCCTTCTCCCACTATGAATAAACTGGCTTGCATTATCCTCAACAGATTAACTTTTTTGATCCACACTCCTATATGTAACCGATTTATTTCCTTCACCATCTCCTTAATGTGTGAACTCTGTCACCCCACACCCAGCCACCTTTCTTCATGGACAATCTCAAAACCTTCAGTGGGCTCTGACACTCCATGCTGGGCCACCTTCACACAGGATGCCCACTCCATTCTGCTTAGGTTCTGACTCACCGTGCCACACTGTCCCCTTCTCCATGGACATCTTCCTCAATCTGTTTGGGCTCCAATTCCCCACCCTGGGCCAATTCCCTGCATGCACCATGTCCTTATTGGCCTAGGCCCTGGTACCTTTTGTCTGGCAGACCTGAACTCTGTAGACAAGCCTCAGCCCACTCCAGCTCTGGCAGCTCTGGCACCCTCTCTGTGCCACCATGGCTTCCCCACTTCTTTTGAAGTAGATGGCGACGTTATTCTATACTGCCCCAAAACTTGAGAACTGAATGGTTCAGGAAGGAAAGGGAACAAGGAGAGAGAGTAAGTGCCACTTTTTTTTTTTAATAGTACCTTCTCTGACACAATGAAGACAGTCACTAGAGCAAATAAACTGAAGGAAATTTTTGCATTCTCCCATGGATGCCTTGCATCTAGACCTATAATATTCAGAGAATTATTTCCATATTTAATTATATCCAAAGAGTCTTATCCCCAGAAGACACTATTTATTCGATCCAAGCACTCTTAGCATCCAAATATTTAATTATTACTGTTAAGATTGCGAGTTGATAGATACTTTTATTTCCTTTCACTTCATTCCTTCAGTGCAAAGGCTCATGGTGTTTAGCTCTTTCTGTATTTTTGATAGACTTGAAGGGCTGGCACACATTGTACAAATTCAACAGAAGCTTAGAAATAAGATATTCTTGCATTCAAATTACTCTAATTTATCAGCTATGTCAATCTGGTCAACTCAATAAACTTCATCTGCCTCAGTTTCTTTAACTATAAAATGGGTGGCAAAATCTACCCTTTAATTCATTGTAAGAGTTACAGATTACACACACACACACACACACACACACACACATACCGTTAGTAAAGTGCTCTCGAGTGTTCATTCCTACCACTTCTACCTCCTTGACAAAGCCCTATGTGTAATTATGTGTGTGTGTGTGCATACATTCACATGGGTTTATCTGTCTCTTTCTCTGTTCATTCTTTTTCTTTTGAAACCTGAGACCGCATGGAAAACTTCTGGCATGCAAAACTGATCAATAACTACAGTTCTGAAAACCAAGACAATTAGCCTAATTTCTCATTGAACTTTAAATAAATTTATCACGTACTTTTCTCAGAAAATTTTAACCCCATGAGTGTTCCCTGTCCTTCCCTGATGAATTTTCCTCTTGGCAGTCTCAGGACTTCCTCAGATCTTTACTGTTATCCAGTGGTATTCTCATCAGAGCAAATACAAGGGAAGGCAGAAACATCATTTCATCATTTCTGAAAATCTGCTGTACTCAGTTTACCAAGAGGATACCTTGCCACTTACTCTCAAGAAAGTCCTCCCTTATTCCAGCTTGCTTGCTTCACTCCTCTCAACCCCATGTTGTGGGATTCCCTGTTCCCTCCATGTTTCAAAGCCCATTCCAAGAGAAGTAGAATGAGAAGACCTGTAAAGAGTCTATTGATCCTGTCTGCCCCAGTTAGTTGGAGAAATCTCTATCTGCTGCCGTGTAAAACTATTCTGTGATATACTGCATTTCAGTCTTTTCTTTGAACCACTTCTATTGAAATAATACTTTTCCTTGGTTATTTTATTGTAATTTTATAGTGTAGAATGCTTGCTCTGATTATACCAAAGCCTCGTGCAGAGTGAAGTATAGCACCTCTCTCACATGATGAGATGGAAATGGTTATCCTTGCCCCCATGACACCAGAGTAAAATGGGAAACCGCGCTCGTCTAATCATCAGAGTACGGACCATAGAAGAGGAGGATAGAACTGTTTCCTTTTTAGGGGCTTTAATTAAAATCATTACTTAAAAATAAGCATTGTGACGACATTGTGATTGAGCTATTTTCAAAGGGCGGAACACTATGAGAATTCATTTTTCCAGAAGAAAGCATCCCTTGGTTTATGCATGTTTGTTTGCTGGTTCTAAAAAATATAAAGGAAATCTGTCTGTTTTCTGTTAACGGTGGCACTGATTATTTCATGTGATCTAAAAGTGGAAGGTATATCAAAATAATTTAATATTTTATAATATTTGAAAGGATCATTATAAGACATTCCGTTTTACTCAATCATTCCGTTTTGCTGATTTCTACAACTAAATCAGGTACATGTAAGCTGAGCTGATTACAATATAAAGAATTATTCTCTTGGGTCCTTCTTGTGTCCATTCTCTTTCTACATTTAAGAAAACCCATTCATCAGTGACTCTGCAGTAGCACCAGGACCTAGCATGCTCATATTATCTTCTCCTATTCCATTGCAGTTTTCCAAAATCACGCATGTGCATGTGGGTGTGTATATACCCGCCCACACTCACAAACATACACACATGCAAGCACTTATAATGGCATCCAAACATATTTACCCATAATTATATTCTAGGCACTTTCTCAAACACAGATATTTTTGCATTCGTTTGTGGAACCTGCGAAGAATCCATGCTAATGTTTGGAGTCTTAAAGCAAACTGTAATCTTACAAACAGCGAGGTGAACCTCAGAGGCAGGAGTCTTTTGATATGCAGCATAAGTGAAATGCTGCATAATATAAAATGATGGCGCTATTAATCCTACGGCACTGGTGGTGCCCAGCCCCCCCTCACTATTGATACCAACACCATTGTCTCTGGCTTTAAACTTCATCAGTATGCAAACGGAGTGTCACTATGATGGGTGGTAACTTGGTTGGATGCACTTTCTACATTTCTGGCAAATGAGTATAATTATTTTCAGAGCTGCGGGCAACTCATGCATGTTTTATCCCCCATCTGGACCGGCACGGTACACAATAGTGATAAAAGATGATGTTCCCCCTTGGATGTTCACAGGCCATCATCGACACAGTCCTGATGAAATGGCCATGTATCCCCTAGCAGTTCTATATCTGCCACAGCTTGACAACAAAATTATTTCCCCATAGTACTAAAACACTTCAAATATTCAAGCCCTCTGTGCATATATTTGTGTTTTGAAGCATTCAGCGTTAACATAATGTGGTAATTTATAAACTGACAAATTAACTATGCAGAAATCACAGAGAGGCCTTATGAGGTCTGCAAAGCAGCAGAAAAGAAAGCAGAAGCTTTTTGCGCTCTGTAATAATAATAATCCTATCAACTGTCGCAGATTGCCCGGCCTCCCATTGTTAGAGCCCAGTCGCTTGCTCCAGAGCTTGCTTACTGTAGGTGATTGTGCCCGTCTGCCTGAGATGCCTGCCTCAGACAACACCAGCCAGGAAGCTGGCTGGGGCTGCACAGGGCCATCCGTCTCCATGTCTGGGGATAATGGCCAAAAGAGCACCAGGAAAAAAAAATGCAAGTTGCCCATATTGATCACTCAGGGGCAGAAACGGATATGAACGTATAGAATGGAATCTAGGGGTTGGAGGTTTGCCTTCAAGTCAGGAAGTGGACTGGCAAAAATAATCACAGCAAAACTGAGATCATGCATGTGAAAGGAGGATCAGCCTTCTTTGTTTTGTGGTTATAAGATCATTTTAATGATTAAAATCCATCATCTTGTTAGCCCACTCTAGCAAACACTGGCCATCCTTGCAGGACCACTATTGATCCTCAGGCAGACAACTAAAAAGAGGCAGCATTCATCACAGGACGCAAAAGAGCACATCTTCACTTTTATTGTTTTAGTTTAATTCTCTTTCAGATGAATTAAAGACCAATTTTGCTAGACCAAGGGGAGAGTCTGTGCATCTTCTGCTGCCCCCATCTGTTTAACATGTGGATTCTTAGAAGGCAGGAGTAATTTTTTGAGGCAAGCAAGTATCTACAAATTCTTTATAAAAACACCAAACATTCCTTCATGATATACCAGGCCAGCTTTGCTTCCTTTCTCCCCCACTGCACCCTGTTCTCCACTCACCTCCCCCAGTCACCCCACCCACCCACACAGGCACACTTGCTATCTTGCAGATTCACACATGCATGCTGCGTGCGTGCGCGCGCGCACACACACACACACACACACCGTCTTTAAATGGTATGTACCATGCAATGAGGCCTACCAAACATCAGACACTCTTTATCAGCAGTTGTGCCAGGGTCTCCATGGCAACAGTATAATAGATTTGCCCTTATTCAATCCCAGAGGCCACATTGAAGCGCAATGCAAAATTTGCTGGGGCCTGAATTCCTTTCAAGCCATGGCTCATGTGTCAGGAAACAAGTCAATGCACAGACAGCACTGCACATAAAGATGGAAAGGAACCTTTTCTCTCCACTGCTGCTTGCTCACAGTGACATTCAGAAGCCCAGTCTCTTCTAGATCTCATTTCTGTCTCGTTTTCTAGTTATTAATTCACTACTTTGGGTGGAGAGGCGAGTGGGGGAGGGGAGCACCATGCTTTGCAATAATAAACCGCCAACAAAAGTGCAAAGCCAGCTGCATGAAAACGAAGAGCGTGTCCCAGCTACCAAGGTGACATAGGATTCAATATGGCTGAAGCCCACCCCAGCGGCAGACTCAGTGCAGGGATTTGATGCACCTCAGCGACAAGCAGGATGGAGCAGCCCCGCCAACCTCCTCCACCCAAACCGGAGTGGCATTTTGTGATACTCAGGCAACCTTCCCCAGGGGAGAAGAGGCAGAAGAATGGACATGATGGACATGTGCCCTCTTGTCCTAGAGCCGATCTCAGCAGGCAGGAGGAATTCCCGGGAGCTCACACCTGAAGTACACTGTGGCTAAAACAAGCACAGCTTAAAAGTTAAACAATCATTTGTTTCAGGTTTATTTTAATCATTAGCTTTGGGACTTCCAAGATGATTACTTTGTGGGTTAATTATTTTCTGTGCGGTGGCTTTCCAAACCTAATTGCTCAACTTCATTATTGTACATAGTGATCCATAGCCAGTTCCTAAAATTACCTGTCCAAATATTTTCCCTTTCGATTATCACTGAGAATTTGTTATTTTTCTCCCTGAGTTGAAACTTTGCATAAATGACTTGGTTGGGAGATGCTTGTGTGATTTTGAAGATTAAACTGCAGATAGCACTGGGCAGGTGCAAGAACTCAAAAATACTATCAGAATTTGGAAGGAGACTCTTCTGGAGCTTTGGCCAGGTGAAGGCTGATTACCCTCAGTCCAGTGTTTCTCATACTTCAGCATGCATAAAAATCACCTTGACTATTGTTAAGACGCTAGGTCTTAAACCTTGTCCCCGCAGATTCTGACTCAGTGGGTCAGAGCCAGGGCAGCAAGGACTTGCTTTAACAGCGAGCTCTCAGGTGATGCCAGCGCCACTGATCCAAGGGCCATACTGTGGGAACCAATGGGGGTCAGTCTCCAGGAGTAATAATTCCTCAAGCTCTGGCTGAAAGTTAATTTTGACTGTTTTCCATCACTTCATCTTGCAGTTTTCTTGAGGGGAGTACTTATCCTAATATTATTAGCCCCTCCTCCAGTGGATCAGACCTGTAATTTCTCCCAGTCCCTGGGACACAGGAAGGATACAAGCTGAAGAAAAGAAGACAGCAATGTAAGAGGATCCTGGTGTGTGTTCAGGACTAGCCCCTATACTAGGATTTGATCAATTGTCTTTTGATGAACACATGAATGACTAAACACGATAGAATTTCAAGACTTCTATATTTCAGGAAAGAGATCTTGAGACTATACAAGTGCTCCATGTTTTATTTACATTGCAATATATTCAAATGTCTTAATTTGGTTTTATAAAGTGATGCATTGAATTTTGTGGGGGATGAGGAGCAAATAATACTTTATATTCTTTTTTTTTCACAGAGAGAGATGGTGCAAGAGAGAGAAGAGAGAATCGACTTTATTTAGTTTTTCATATGGCCTTCATTGCTCCAACACTTTGTTGTGTACGTGGTGCTGGAGTTCAAACCTGAGTACTTGCACATGCCAGGCAAGTGCTGCAACTGCTGAGACATGGCTCCAGCCCCTGCTTTACATTCTTATAAGAAGGAGGAGCCATAGAATGAATCACTGTAGAAAGCAAAATCTTTTTTTAGTTAAAAACATAGCCAGGTGTGGTGACATGCACCTGTAGCCACAGGTACTCAGGAGTGTGAGAGACAGGAGAATCACTTGAGCCCAGGAGTTTGAAGCAAGCTTGAGCCATATAGTGGGACCCCTATCTGAAAAAAAAATAATTTTTAGAAACAAATCACTCTAATTTATCTATTTTTGCAAGTTTGGGATTTCTTTCACTGGAAAATATTGTATTTTCATTTTAAGAACCACCAACTTCTTACTGAACAAAATAAAAGTGTGCATTTCTACCCAAAGTTTAAAACCTGAAATCACAATTTACCTCTCTTAATTTCCTGTGCCTGCTGAGTTGACCCTAAAACCTGGGTCATTTTAATAACCAGTCTTAACAATGACAAGAACTTGAGCCCATATGACATACATGAACCTAAGATGAGTCTCCTTGCCTTGACCCAGTTTTTGCTGCTGTTGTTAAGAAACTCTCCCCTGGAAAATGACGGCTGAGGGGAGTGTAAACCGTGGATCGTGGTGATCTGCTCTGTGAATTACCTAAGCTAGGTGACTTCCTGGTCAGTAGCAGCATCCCTTCAATTTTGAAGTTTTTCTTTCCAGAACAAAGGCAAGCATCCCGGGGCTGGCTGCCTGTCTCTAGATGGGGATTCCTTGGGCCCTCACTGCCCTTCCAGCTGGGGAGGCCCTGTGAAGACAAGAGCTCACCTCTCTTCTTATACTGCCCCTGGCATCAGCTTTCAAATAGCATCATCCCACAGGGAAACGGGAGAAATGAAATTCCCTTAAAATAAACCCAAATGAGCAGAATCATAGAAATTCTGCTTCCTTACTCCAGAGAGAAAAATTAAGGCCCAGACAAGATAGATCCCAGATCCCAAGATCATGCCACAAGTCAGAGGGGAAGTGAATCCAGGGCCTAGACTCTGCTGGCCCGCTCTGCCCTCCCAGAAAGGTGGCTGTCATGCTGATAGAGGAGGAGATGACCCCTCCCAGACTCACCACCACGCCACAGACTATCTAAAGGAAAAGAGGAATGTTATCAACAACTTTCAATTCAACAAATATTTATTGAGCACCTGCTATGTATGTGCCTGGCGCTGCACTGCGCTCTGACCTCACCAGAGTGGATATGACACAGCATTTTATTACAAGGTGGCTACAGCCAGGTAGGTCCATCTTTCATCACTTTGCAATACCTGTCTCTTCTATAATGCTTTGCAAACTGGGATATGTGTCCAAAGCCATAGATTAACCTGATTGCTACTTCCTGAAATTGCCGTTTTCCTTGATTGTAATTATTCTGTTCACTTGTTTTTATGGTATAGTTTTCTTATTCATGTTTTGAGGTTTGGATATCTGTGATGGATTCCCTTCCAACAGAAGATAGGGGATTGCCCTTTTCTGTTCTAATACAGAACAGAATGGTATTGAAGAATTAAGGTATTAAAGAGATTAAAGGTGTTCTCTTGGGATTGGAGTTCAGGTTATGGCGCTTGCCTGACATACGCAAGGGCATGGGTTCAAACCCCGGCGTACGTACACAACGAAGTGTGGGAGCAACAAAAGCCAAATGAAAAACTAAATAGAAATGACCCCCCCACTGTCCTTCACACTCTTTAAAAACAAAAGTGTTCTTTTAAATTTTTCAATATTTCAGAATACCACGCAATAAATCAGTTTTAGGTACTTTTTTAAAAGCTGACCAAGACGTCAGAGTAGTCTATCCGTTGTGAAGAGTCTGCTCCAGCTTCATTTGTACCTTAGCTCCTCTGCATGTAGGGCGTCTTGAGGTGCCACTGGCTTAGATCATGCAGTGTTTATCAATGTGAGTCAGGATGATAAGATGTCTGAAGGAAGAGTGTGATTCTGAGCATTCCAATCAGAATCTAGACTTGAAAACCACGAGGCACAGATACTTTTGGATGAACTGATTCATTCTGATTTTATGAACATCCTAGAAGAATTCCTTTTGCACTCAACTATTCCACCTGATGCTAAGCTCATAGCTTTCTCAGTCCCAAGGAAAGCTTGTCGGTTCTGGCTATGTTGTGGTTTTTTGCCTTGCCCCTGGCCTCCATTCTTTGGAGCCAGAGTTTGGATCCTGCCTTTTCCCCCTGTCCTGCCCAGTCACTGTCCACCCTATGGTGGGTTGAAATGGACAGCAGACGTGCCTGTCTGACCAAGGGGAGTCAAGGCTCTGTGGACCATTGTTTCACAGGGCCACACTGTCATCCTCATAGCTGCCCCATCAGAACACTCATCAGCAGCTATGAGGGGGCTTCCCATCCTGGCCCGAATGAAAAGAGGGCCTGGGGAGGCTTCTGGGAGCATCAGCTCACAGGTCATGGCAACCAGCCAAACAATACGTGATTATTCAATGGGCTCCAGTTCATTTTCCTCTGCTCCTCCCCCACGGTTACCCTTGAGAGAAAACTAATTTGCAGAAAAATAGCCCCTGCCAGCTAACTTCTTCTCCGAAATGTATGCTGACCCCACATTCTTGACTCAGTGGGTCCTGATTCTCCTGGTCAGTTCTGGAGAGTTCTGAAAAGCTGTCTTCTTTGAAAACCTCTCCCAGCCTGCTCAGCACCTCATCCTGGGAGATGCTTTCTTTTCCTTCTATTCTTTGCTTTTCTTTTTAATGTGTGTGCTGAAATTGGCACTTTTTTTTTTTCAGTTCACTCCCTTTCTAGTATTAATGCAGGCAGCAACGGAGAAATGTGCACAATTTTTCCAGTCTCTGCACCCGGCGAGCCCATGGGTGATGGATGAAATGTAACATGCTCTCCCTTACATATGGCTATTTAAGTGAAGCGCCTGGGCTGCCTAGTGATGCACGGTGTTATCCAAAGTGCTGGGCACACGTGGGGAGCCGGGGCTGACTCTACCATTGTCTGCGTAAATAATGGGGCTAATGGCGTTTGGCACAAATGAGACTCCTATAGAACACGTCGGGCTTGTTTATCTCCTTATTATTTCTCTTTGTCAAGAAACCTTCTCTCTTTTTCCTTTCCAGGGCTTCCCCAGTGTGGTCTGCCTTGGTTAGTGGGGGGAGGAGGGAAGGTCTCTGGGAGTTCAAGATTTTGTAACTAATATTGAACGCCAGGGAGAATGGATGCCAAGGTCAGGTTAAGAATAAAGAAAATTGATTTGGAGGTCAGGGTCATGATGTGAAAGGCCCTGAACACTGCCAAAATATTTTCATTATCTCTGTTTTTGTTATGGAAAAGACCAGGCTTTGTGTAAGGAGGCTAAGAGGAGGCAGAGGAATCTTAGAGAAAACTATGGAAATCAGAATTCTGTGATTTATTGGGTTTGGGCATCCCCAGTTTCTGTGCCTGGCATTTGCCTCCCTTGTAAAGGCATGTGGATGGGCATTGAAAGTGAAGCTTTGCCCCCCTGAACTGAGCAGTTCTAGGCTTACATAGAACTAACTTACACTCTCTCTCTCCCTCTCTCTCTCCCGAAGCTGGAGACAGTTCTTTCAGTTCTATTTGTAGGAGGAAGCTATTTCATGCATCACCGTGGCTCTACTTTTCACCCATGCCTACAACATATCTACAACGCAGGCTTGTATATTTTAACAAAATCCTGTTATTATTGGAACTCTGACCCTATTTTGTTTCTATATTCTGAAGCAGAGAAGACTGCAGTGGCATGAAATTAGCAACACATTCTGCTAGTGTGTTAATTGTGTGAGAGTTTTTGGCAGGAGACTCTCCTAGCACAACACAGAATTTATTTTTTATTTAAATGTGGTAGCGACTTCATATTGTGTTGAAGGAGAGGCACCATGGCTTAAACCACTTGGGATTTACTGTACATTCAAGAAAAGAAAAAAAAATCTGCCTAATGCAGCAGTGCAGAAGGAATTATGTAATTTTTTTTACTTAGCAGGGAAGCTGCTGGTTGATTTCTAATTCTTTATGAGAAATTGGCATTCCCACACAGCAGCTCGAGATGTCCTTGGGTCCCAGTGTGGTATCCAAATGCAGTTCTGTCTGGCCAGTAACAAATCCCTTGCATTGATAAAAGCAAACATGCTTGCAAAGCAGAAAGTCAAAATCTCCCAGTCCAAAATGACTATTCCTCTCTAATGGATAGCCCTTCTGAATCTCCCAAAGACCAGGGGTGACATGATACAAACATGGCCCATAAATGTGTGCATGGGGAACAAGTCCCAGAAAGGGGGAGGGGGAAGATGCACCAGGAAAAGGATCCCACACAAGAGGGTGGATCCTAGCCCTTATCTTTGGGACAGGAGGCATCCCCGATTGAAGAAGAGGGTAGAATGCCTTTCTCTGCATGGCTTACAGAAGGTGTTGGGTGGGCCAGCCATTGCACTGGTTGCACATGTGGTCTTGTTCATACCCTGGCCACATCCTAGACACGTGACCCTGACCTTAGCCGCACTCTCACTCTACCTTCTCCCAGTCTGCTCCTGGATTCTTGCCCATCTCCTCTCCCTACACTTCCCTCCCTCACCCGTCTGAGAGGCTCTAAGCCACCCTGGCTGGCTGCTAGCCCTCCCCACCCTACATTGTGTGGCCCAGCCCAGCAGTTCAAAGCAGCACAGAGGACAGCTTTGTTGCTGGTAGCATTGCATTGGTAACAAGTCTCCCTCCATGATAATAAGACATGTTCTGAATCTGATTCGTGCTGTGCTCCAGACAGACAGCACAGGACTCAAATCCAGTCCCCATCCTGTGCACCCTTGGGAAGATGATTTCCTCTAGGGTCTGGGATTCACATCTGTGAAGGAAGCGACCACACTTCAGGAAAGCACTAAACAAGGTGATGAATGTAGAGCCCTCAACCCCAGGGCTGGCCCATGGCCCTGTGAGGTCCCTTTGCTTCCTGACCCCACAGCCATGGCGGTCACATCTATTGAATCCATATTAAGGGCAGCCGCCATGCTAAGCTAGGCGTGAACAGAGATGTCCCCAGAGGTACCATGGAGTACATACAATACCTCATTTAATCCTTACAACCTCACAGGGACAGAATTTCAGTTCTCTTTCTGCAAACAGGAAATCCGAGGCTTAAGCAAGAGAAACCACACTGTGAAGGGCAAGCGAGGTTCTCACCTTGATTTATCTGATTCCAAAGACTCTTCTTTTAACTCAGTGCTTCTTTACCCAGGGTTTTGGGGGCAGCTTTTAAAACATTGATACCAAAACTTCTGCCCAAGAACAATTGAATGGAGGTGGGGTTGAGTACATGTAACCTTTAAAAGTTAACAGGAGGAAATCAATTTGATGCCCCGTAAGTGGTGAAGCTACAATCTTAATTATGTACCACTGTCTACCCCTCCACCACTGCCCAGCCCCACAGACTAGGTCTTTGTAACTAACAGGAATTTCAATGTTCACTGTTCAGTAATAATCGTACCAGTATTTACCATTGGTGAAAAAGCTACTACAGATCTTTTTGTTATTTCAGATCTTCAGAACAATCACGCAGGATGAAATGTAGTCAGTTTTCCTGGTTCAAACAACTTACATAAATAGCCTGGTGCCTGGTACGTAGAAGCCCTCAGCTGACGGTCTTGTTAATGTCATCTTCACCAGGTCTTGTGTCCTTGCAGCAGCACCCACACCTGTTGACTCTGATTCTTGCAACCTGTCCTCTTCTTGCCATCCCTGCAGCCACCTGTTTTCTCCTGAATTCCCAACATCCCTCACCTGGACAGCTGCCCTGGCCTCTTACAGCTCCCTGCATCCAAACTTATCCTCCTCCAATCCACTTCCTACACAATTGTCAGGGTGATCTTTTCAAAACATGAATATTTTGCTCACCCTGCCTGCAAAATGGTGGTACCTGTCGGGGCTATTATACAGATCGGTAGGTTGGGCCCTTCCTACAGCACCCAGTACAGGGGCCAAGGGTGCTAACCTCCTCACCTGGCTGTGCTTGCCAGGCTCCGGCACTGGGAAACCATGTGGGTCCTGAGGATGGGGTGTCTATTTGTGCTCCCAGAGCCTGTGTGATGTATTTTAAAGAAAGAGACATGTGCTTTCCTGATTCACACAAAGGTTTGAACTTAACAGCAGCTGCCCTGACACTGAACTTGCCTACTGAGTCACTGTGCTAGATGAAGGTGAAAATTTAAATAAAACGGAGGCTCCCCGGGGGAGTTAGAATTTGAACCCATGCTGTCAGTCTCTCAAGCCCCCATCTTAACCCCTGCTGTTTTCCTTGCAATGCTTTTCAGGGGGACTCTACAGATGGGCAACTCCTTGGGCAGGCCAGCTGGGAGCCGAAGGTGCTGTCCCTCCCTTGTAGACCAACAGAGGCCAGCCAAAGACAACCATTTTATTCCCTTTGCCTTCTCATCTGGTTAAGGCTTCCATTTCTTTGACCTTCAGAAAAAGGCGGGAGAATGGTGTGAAAAAACTTTTGATGAGGCAATCTCCCATTCCCATCTGACCTCCATTTCAAGTAGATTCAGCCCAGGCTGCCTACTGGATAGGTGAGGTAGAGATAAGGAAAATGAGATTTTAATGTGATAATCTGTGATTGTTCTTCTCTATCAGATCATCCCTTTACTGGCCTCAGACGGAATGCTGGACACAGCATTTTAGAACTAGAAGTTCCCTTAGAAATAATCTAGTCCAATGATTGGCATTCAAGAGCCCCTTTAAAAATGAGGGTCTGCCAGGCACAGTGGTGCAGGATTATAATCCCAGTTTTAGGAGAGGCTGAAGCAAGATGATACAAATTCAAGGCCACTGTGGGCAATTTAGTGAGATCCTGTCTGAAAATAAAAATAAAAAGGTTTGGGGATGTAGCTGAGTGGTAAAGTGTTCCTGGGTTCAATCTCCAATAACACAAGATAAATAAGAGGGTCCTCACACAACCTTTCAATATTTATGAGCTCCATTGAGTGTTAAGTTGGTACAGGCTCATGGAGACATCTTATTTCTTTCCCTTTGAATAGAACTTTAGTAACTTAACAGGTGAAAACTTAGGGCATCTCATGCTAAGTTCTCACTTGCAGCTAAATGCCTTTACTTAATAGAAATGAAAATGAAACCACTATGACCCCAAATCCCACCCAGAGTCCCTGGCAGATTCCTGATTCCCAGACCAGGGTTTATTTCCACCATACCATTCTGTCATCTCTTTGGCATTTATGTCAATGATTAATTCTGTTTGATAATTAGTTTCAAATTGCCCAGTTTACATTTCAGTGCCGTAAATTCTGTGTTCATTTTCTATTTTAAAGAAAACTATAGCTACTGTAAATTTAAAACACAATCACTTGCCATGAAAAGAAATTAATGCCACGAAAACAAAGCATTATAATCAAATTTCAACTAACTATAGTAGCCTTCCAGGGCTCTTACGGCGAGCCCTGCTCCCTTTCCGTTAAGGAAAGAAGGTGGGGGGATTAGGAAATGTTTGAGGGGTGTTAAAGGAAAATTGGCACCACACTGAGGTTCTCTCTAGACTTATTCAGAATATGGAAAGGCAATAAAAAATGGAATTATTTCCTTATAAAAATTAACTCATGCTCCTGCTGTCTTCAACCCATGGGAGAAATACCATGTTACAGAGGTCATAAAACAAGTCAGAAATGGAGCCTTGGCTCCCATTCATTATCTTTCTCTTTTCTGGTTTGGACAAGTACACACACATTTTACCCTCCTTGATAGACCACTGCTACTTCTCCTTCTCCTTATCTTTTTTGATCCCTTCTTCTCCTTTTGCCCCCTCCACCAGGGCTCTGCCTTTACATGGTCTTGAGTCCTGGCCTTTTCTGCTGAATGGTAAGGGGCTTGGGACCGTGGGGACGGAAGAGGAAGTGGGATGGGGAAGAGGAGGTGATGGTGATGTTGGTGTTTGGAGCTTCTGTTCTTTACCGTGTTTTTATATTCCCACTCAACAATCCAGGCTGGTTTAACACTCTCTTTTCCTTCCAATTTCCATTTTCTATGAGAATTCAAGGGAACCCATAGGCTAATTCTTATATCCTGATAAAGCACCAACCCTTCCTCCCACGGCCCTTCTGCCCTTTCCCCTCTTCCTCCACAATAAGCAGAATGCACCTGTCTTGTCCTAGTTTTACTGTCCTTCCTTCCTCTTCATTCATAATCTGCAACACATTTTGTCATTTGGTGATGCAGGCTAGATAGATTAGTTAATTGCCCTACCCAGCTAAGCTTGGAACTTTAATCATCCAAACCAATACGTTGTAGATCCCAGGCTTCCTTGCCCTTCACTCTTTCAATCAGTCTCTCCTGCTCTCAGTGTTCCTTGTGTTTAAGTGGTAAAGCCCCAATTATCTGGAACTCATTTATCCAGAAAACTCTGCTATCTGAACAGAGGTCATGTGACCAGATGTGCTTCATTTACTTTGAAAACTGCCTGGCTTCCCCGAACCCCTGCTTCTCTGGTCTAATTCAGTGCTTACAATTCTTCAGATCAGCAGGGCCTTGGAGATCCTGACTCTATTTCCTCATCTTTCAGCCTCTGCTGCAGAACAGCTCCAATTACAGTCTTCCTTCCGTGGTGGAGACACGTGCCATGTTATCTGAGTCCTACAGTTTTTCCACTGTCTTTGTTCCTGCTTCCTTTTTAAAACTCACATTAAAAAAATAATAATTGGACTTTTAAAGCCTCCTATGGTATCCCGAGGCAGCAGAGCCAAAGGGAAAGGATGCTGTCCTTACCCGTGCTCTTGGCTTGATTCTGCAGTTGTGTGTGACCTCAAGCGAGTCCTCTAAACCCCATTTATGCCCATTTCTCAAGCAGCCAACAGGGGATGGATCATTTATCCGGACTTCCTTGTTATCTGATGCTCTGTGGATAATAGGGAGCACAGCTGTAGAAAAGTTTGGGGGGCCTTTCAATAATTAATCTAAGCAGAAAATCATTCATAATTAATAATCTAGAGAGTTCTTAATAATTATTTTTATAATATCTCACATTTGGCAAAGAATAAGACTGAGAAATATTAAAAGAAAACCAGTACCAAATTGAGGCTTTCTCTAAACAATAAGAAATGCTGTTACCTTGCAAATGAGCACCTGCACTTTGCAAGTACACTTACTTCCCATAATAGAAAGATGACTCTTTACTTCCAAAGTTTCCATTACTGAACTCTTAATTAGATATTTCTTTCCTGCATAGGGCAAAAAGGGGTCCCTTCTAAAAAATTTTGCCTGCTTGCTTATTCTATTGCAACTTAACTTATTCTTGCCAAGCACCTAGTATAGCAGTCGAGTGTCAGTCACCTGGAGTTACAAAGATAAATTCAGCTTGGTTACTGCATTCAAGATTTTTGCAAGTAGTAAGACACCTAAGATATGTTCTACAAATAAAAGTTCAAATGTAATATTGGATTTTTTAAAAGATAAAGATTCTTGAGCTACTGGCTAAGATGGAGAAATAGGGACCAGACTTACCTTCCTTCCTGAGGCAACCAAAATAATGAACAGAACACATGAGAAAACAGTTTTCAAGACACTAGATATGAAGGAACAAAAACTAGCTATCCCCAAGAGACAGGAAACCAACAATTGCCCCTACAAAACAGAGCCTTCAAAGATCACTGTCTTAATTTCCAGGCCCCGTGCAGAGGATCCAGGCCCAGGAATCCAGTTAATTCCCTAAGGAAAGATGGAAATGAGACTGCTAGAGACAGACAGCTAGATTTGCAAGACAGAATACTGAAGAGGGATGCCCACAGTAAGAATGCCAAAGATCATCAGAAGGTCCCCCTTGAATATTCAACAAAATAGTGATTGACAAATGCTTGTGAGAAGTCTATGCAATAAAGAAAGATTCACCCACCCCAAATTAGAGGGACTAACACTGTGTAGAGTGCCTATTTCCACAAACCACACTGCAAAACCTCGTAATGTGTGGGGACCTTGGTAGTGTAGTCAGAATGCTCTTTTCTCAGCAATGAAAAATAATTCACCATAGACTAAACACAGCTCTGGGTTCCATCTAACAAATCCTAAAAACAAGACCCAAAAGAAGCAAACTGTCTACAAAAATATAACTGCATCTCAAAACAAAGCTCAGGAATATTTACAGAAATACAAAAATAGCCAGTACCCAACAAAGTAAAATTCACAAAATATAGCATTCAGTAAAAATTACCAGATATTCAAGGAGGCAGGAAAATATGACCAATAATAAAGAGAACTATCCAACCAAAACCATCCCAGAATTGACACAGATGTTAGAATTAACAGACAAGCATATTCTAATAGTTACTATAACTGTATTTCATGTGGCCAACAAGTGAAGTACAGACATGGAAAATATTTTAAAACCTCAAATTGAACTAATCAAACCTCAGTTTCTAAGATAAAAATTACACTGAATGGAACTAGTGGCATATCTGACCTTGCAGAAAAAACAATTCAAGAAACTTCAAGACATAGCAACAGACAATATTCCCAATTAAATACAAAGAGAAAGATGACTGAAGACAAAAGAAGAGGAGCTGGAGGGTTACAGCAACTGCCTGGCATGCATTAGGACCTAGGTTCAAACCCCAGCACCACATACACAACTAAGTGTCAGAGCAATGAAAACCAGATGAAAAACAAAATAAAATTGGTTCTGTCCTCTGGCTGTCTCTCTCTTTCTCTTTCTCTCTAACCCCCAACTTAAAAAAAAAAAAAAAACACGAAGACAGATTTACTGACTGAAACAACTTACAACTTGAAATGGCCCAATAGTCTTGTATTGGTGTCCACAAGGAGGTCAGATAGGGAACAGGGAAGACAACTGAAACCCAAGTGCAAGAACCTTAAAACTAAACTAAGGAGTATCATAAACAAATTGTTCAAAAGCAGTGGCAGTGCAAAGAGAAAAATCTAAAAAGCGGCTATAGCAAAAGGACACATTATGTACAGAGGGACAAAAAAAAACATGGCAGCAGTTGCTCATCAGAAACAATGCAAGTGAGATGATGGTGGAGTGATATCTTTAATTATGCAAGATTCAGTTGACCTTGAATTCTACACCCAGTACAGGTATCTTTCCAGAATGAAGAAAAATAAGAAAGAATCAAAAGAAAACAGAAAGAGAGGTAGTGAAGAACATATAACAGATGGGAAAAATGGAAAACAAATTACAAGGTGACAGATGTAAATATAACTATAACAATAATAACATTAAGTGACCAAAATGCCAAAACTAACAGGTAGAAGTTGGCAGAAAAGATAAGGCCCAACCATATGCTGCCTACAAGAAACCCACTTGGTACATGCCTACAATCTCAGTGACTCAGGAGGCTAACGAAGGAGGACCACAAGTTCAAAGCTAGTTCAGACAATTTTACAAGATTCAGTATCAAAATAAAAAATAAAAGGGACTGGGAATGAAACTCAGTGGTAGAACACTCCTGGATTCAATCCCTAGTACCACCAAAAGAAAGAGAAAGAGAATCCCACTTTTGGAAAGAACTGATATCTTGATAATATTTAGTTTTTCAACCCATGAATATAATGTTTCTCTCCATCTATTTAGGTTTTTAAAATTTTGCTCGATGATGCTTGTAATTTTTGTTGTATAGATTTTGCACTACTCTGTCAGATTTGTCCTCATGTATTTCACATTTCTGATATTATTGCAAGTGGTGTTTTAACTTTTAATTTCCAGTTCTTTATTCCTAGTAAACAGAAACACAACTGATCATATTGATCTTGTATCCTATAATATTGCTAAGCCCACTTGTTCTAGTGACTGAATGACTCCATAGGGTTTTTTACATAGATGATCTGCAAATAAAGACATTTTGTTTTTTCTTTTCAACTTTGCATGCCTTTTGTTTCTTTTTCTTGCCTTATTGCACTGTATAGAACTCTAGCACAATGTTGAACAGAAAAGGCATTCTTGACTTGTTCCTGAACTTTGAGGGATAATATTCTACTTTTCACCATTAAACATTTTGTTAGGTGATTTTTTATCCTCTGGAACAATACAAGATGAGTCCACCCCCTTCTTCCAATGAGAGCACACTTGTGTCTCTATTATGTGCTACATAGTGGAGGTATGGCAGCGAAACAGACAGAAATCTCTGTCCATCACAGAGCTTATGGGGCAGACAAGCAATAAGAAATCTAAATTAGTAAAAATACAAGGGTTTTTTGGTTGGTAAAAAGTGCTAGTAGAAAGGGTAAATGAAGTGTCAGGGGCTGTATGAACTGTTAGATATTTTGGCCTGAGAAGATCTTTGAGCATTGCACAGAGTCGTTTCTTTTTCTTGACCATTCATTCTATCCCCCATCCCTAGGATTACTACCTCAGTTCAGGTTCTCATCATTTCTCAAATGTACCATTGCAGTTCCTATCTGATCTTGTTGCCTCTGGACATGTTCTGATCCAATTCTCTCTCCATACTCCTGCCAAAGAACTTCTTTAGTGGAGCCCCATTTATCACAGAATAAAATCCAAATTTCCTCCAAGACTATAATGTTCCTTTTGTAAGCTTGCCCTTATCTTTCTAGCCTTATTTTAATCCCTTCTCCCCTTTGTATCCTACAACCCCTGCCATAGAAATTACTTGCTATTTCTTAAATACAATTCACTCTTTCAAGCCTCTGAACATTTGCCTCAATGATTCCTATACCTAGAGCTTTCTCACCATCATATGCACCTAAGAAATCATAAAGTCCTTTTGCAATCATTTAAGTCCTACTATAAGCATTACCTCTAGAAAAAAATGTCTCTGACCCTTTTAGGAAGAGCTAGACCTTCCTTTCTTGGTTTCTGGGCAATCCATGTATCGAGAAAGTTTAGCACTGAATTCCAGTACTGAATGGTGGTGATGATGGTCTACTTATTTTTATGTTAGTCTTACTAGGCTGTAAGTACCTTGAAACAGCACTGGTCTGTGCACCTTGTTTCCCTAATACTGTTCCCACCACACAGAGAACATAAACATGCATTTTTTTTTTTGGCAGAATACACAGATGGATGGAGGAAATGAAATACTCCTGACTTCATTTGAAGACATTTTGGCATCCTGGGAATTGGCTTTGTCATGGTTCCTTGAATAACTGCTGAATCCACATACACACTCCTAATGTAGTTGGATCAATGCAGTGTCTAGTTGGACAATGACCTTCCTTCATCTGAGCACTTTTTAAAATTAATTCAGTACAAATTTCATTAAATCCTTTGGGAAACGTGCCACACTTTGAGCTTTTATCGAATTTGTGCTCAACTAAGACCTCCAAGTCTTTCTCACTGATGTAAAGCCAAGCTCCCCGCCCAATCCAGACTGGCCAGTCTGGATAAAACTCTTATCCCTGCTCACTCAACTCTTCTCACTTTTGTCCCAATGTGCCCTGGCTCAGAGACATTTTTAAAAATTCATTTCCCACCTTTCATTCTATTAGATTTATTGCCATTTAAAATTGTAATAGTAGCCACCAAGATACTGGGAGTGGATTGCTTAAACAATGATGCTCAAGTCTGCCGCAGAGGGTGTAAAGATGTTACACAGGGAGCCTCAGAATGTGCTCATGTTCCTGCCTTGTGGGAGCCATTTCAGCTGAAACCTAATCTGAAAGTACTCTTCTCAACAAAAGTAGCTGATTTTCAAATCTTGTTTTAATCATTAGAGTGGAAAAAACACAGAACAAAGAGATAGAATACAGATGCAGCTGATCAGACCATAGAACACTCAAATTAGAGCAAGAAAGAGCAAATCTGCAGCCAGATACCAGCACCAAAAAGCCTTTCCCAGGATTTCAAGTAACTGATGACTTGCTTTTAGCATAGGAGGAAGTAAGCTCCTCTAAACAAGCTTTGAAAAGGTGATTCCTAAAGGAAATTGTTAGCTTAGTCTTAACCAAAAATTGAAAATAACTTGAGTGGGATATAGGTTTTTTCCAGCGTGCAAGAACTGCTCTTTTGGGGTGTTCCAATTAATGGAGGTTAATGTTGGTGTTCCTGGGGAACTCAGAATGCCAGAAGGACATTCATATTAAAATGCTGCCACACCCAGATTTCACCAAGACCTGGAATGTGATTTTGTTATTCCCTCTGCTTTCTCCTGGCTTCTCCTTGTAAGACTTCCATTGCTTCTCAGCTTCTGGTCCTTCACTTTCTCCCCATCTGTCTCTGAACATGATTTGTCACAGATGGGTTCATGTCAACTCACAGACAGGTGTATCAAGCCTCCTTGGCGAGGTTCTGAGGCACCCTTACATTCTGCAACTGCAGGATAGACTGTGATGAAAATCAGGGTTAGAATTTAATTGTGAGAGTGGCAAGAAGGCAAAGACAGCTGAATGCATAGCCTCAGCAAGTCTTCTTTGCCAAGATTGAAACTCCTGATAAGGAAGGAATAGGATCCTGAGACCTGATATGGGGATGTACCAAGAGCAAACCTGAAATTAATAAGCCACCAGATTTCTGAACCTTCTGAACTCGAAAGAAAAAAAAACTTCTCCAACTCTAGAGTTGAACAAGTTCCCTGTATATGGAAACCCTGGAAAGATCTTGTGTGAGCAGGTGCTTCACAAGATGATGCTTGTGTTCCTAGAGGACTGACTTTGTCCTCTTCTCAGTACCAATAGTAACTAGAGTTTGGACTCTGCACCTTCTGACCCAGGAAATAAATGCCTGCTTCTTCATACCAAAAGATTTGCAAACACTTGCAAAGAGGCAATGGCAGAAACCAGGAAATCACATGTGAGATTATATCTTGAGTGGTTGGATAAGGGAGCACCAAATACAAGGTGGATGGGGGAATTAGCTGATATGGCAGCCTTCTCTCCTGACTCAGGATTTGACATCCTGGTGAAAATATCTGGGTTCCGTCCTAACACATTGCCAGTACGACTCCTTGAGGCTTGTACACAAGGAATGAGGTAGGGTTGCTAAAGGGATCAAGGAAAGATCTAAGGGCGATGGAAGTGTTAAAATGGATTTTTCAGTGAGATCCGAGAACTCGCTGTCTCTCTATATTTCCTGAGCAAGTCCCAGAGGATGTTTCTGTAACCAAAGCAATAAGAAAGTCACTGACAAGGACAGTAATGGCATTTTTTGAGAAACTCCAATGTTAGCCGTCCCTATAAACTGGAGTTGGTAGTAGGAGAGGCTACCGTGGGACTAGACTCCTTAGCATCAGTAATGATGATAGGATTCTGAAATGTCAGAGGCCAAGTGGAAGGCATCTGTGGAAGTGGCCCAAAGACCAAGGTGTTCTCAGTGGTAAGACAGATAGAAACTCAGATGGTACTTGTCTTGAAGGCTTGGGAAAAGAATGAGAGCTATCACAAACACAGCTCAAAGTCCATCCAACGGCCTACAGACAACACGTGATTATTTCCACATCCCCCAAATGCATAACTTGGAAGATAAAGTAGTCAGTAGACTCCTCCCATTGGTTCCCTGACCTATTGAATAAGAGCTATTAGGATAGGAAATGTCAAGTGGAAGCCTCTGAAACTAACCTCAACTCCATCAAGCAAGAGGTCAGCACCACATTCACCAAAAATATGGTGCCCACATCAGACTCAAAGTGTATGGGATCATGTTCTCCAGCTTATCTCTGTATAACTCACATGTATAGTCCCTGAAATAATAAACTGACAGATCATGGTGGTTGAGAGTGGACTACTATAATCACAACCAAATGGTAGGCCCAATCTTAGCTCCTGTGTTAGCCATGATATCTTTACTGAAACAGACCAACACAGCCTCTGGCAATCAGTATGCTGCTATTGATCTAGTGAATATGTTCTTTTCAACCTCTCATCAATAAACAGGATCAAAAGCAGGTCTCCTTCAAGTAGGAAAGATGTCAGTACATATTGGTAATCCTGCCGAAGGCTACTGGAAGCTTCTTATGCAATGTCACAAAGTAGTCTGCAGGGATTTTAATTATTTTAATAGTTCATAGGTATTTGGAATATGTTGGAACACTATCACAATCATGCAAACTGAGCACACCAAGCAGAAGTATCAACTTATACGCTATACCCCCACAAAGATTCCTCATCAGTGACACTTTTAGGAGTCCAGTGACCTAGGGCATGGTGGTACAATATCTCTGAGATAAAGGATAAAATGTTAGGTCACTTATCTTACTCTGATTTTCTATTTCAAACCACCCCAAAATTTAGTGATGTAAAACATCATCATATTACCACACTAAAAGATTCTGTGAGTCAGAAATTTGGATATAACATAGCAAGAATGTTTTGTCTCTATTCTTTGATTTCTGCCAGCTTTTCTAAACTGGGGTTCCATGATAGAATTCAGCCCTAATGCCCTAAGGCATTCATTTTTATGAAATAAACAAATTCCTCTTGTATCTACCATCTAGAATAGTACTAATAATGTACTAAACTTGGGACAACTGAAAAAACAGTTATCCAAACAGTTTTTATCTTCTGTGGCTCAAATGAAGAATTCCAGCTGAGGAGGACTGAGTAGAGCCTAAATTAGGAAAATGCACATGGCTGAGAGTGATTCAAACTGGCTGGAATCTTCCGGTGTCATCTTCATTTACTGGGCTAGCAGTAAAAAGCCTAGCCAGATTCCAGGAGATGTGACATGAGCCTCTTCTCTTGATGGAAGGAGTATCAAAGGTTTTTAGTTCTTTTTTAAAAATTCCCTAGTAATTGCAAATAGTACACACTTCACTTGAAGAAATTGCTGGTGCCTGAGTTAGATGCCTTGAAGGCCAGGCTCAGTGAGGGCAGTTGACCAGAATATCACGTCATGGACCCACCATGTGGCTTAGACCCGCAATGTGACAGCTTTGGGGTTGGTTGGAAGAGCCAGTGTTCCCCTGATCAAGGAAGAAGATGCATGGCCTTTTATGACCCCGCCTCAGAAGTCAGATGGCATTATCTTCCACCATACTATATTAGCTAAAGCAGTCAAAAGCCTAATCAGGTTCCAGGGGAAGAGACATGGACCCCTTCTCTTAATGCAGGGACCATCAAAGAATGTTTAGGTATTCTAAAACAACTGAAAACCTTTAGATTGGCCAAATTATATTGTTATATTGTGTGCATGCATGAATATGTATCAACAGATCTCAGCTTTATGTACAGCTATAATGCACTAATATAAAGACGTTGGGGGCGAAGCCTTTAGAAAACCAAAATAGCATATACCCTGGAAAGATTGCTTTCGACCTTTCTTTGGGGTGACTTGAAAGGTTACTGATGCTTAGTGTCTGAGAAGATATGCAACACATCTGCGCTATGGCAAAAGTGGCCATGTCACTCAGGCTATGTGACTAGTAGGTCTAATGGTTTTTGCTGTGTGTTGCAAATGAAGATGTTGTGTTATGGAGTCTCTGTTGAGCCCAACATGGAGAGCTGCAGCACAGATTCTATGGTTCTGGAGTTAGGCCCCTTCTGTAGCAGAAAACTACATGACTTTTGAAAGCCAATTCCTTCCTGAGCCCTGATAAATATGGATCTTCTGCCCGCAGGACATCAAGTGACCATGTGGTCAAAGCTACCCATTGAGCTAGATATTATCAGATCCACAATGTTGGTCATGATGTTGAGCAGCCAGAGCAATAACCCATCATGTTAGAAATTACCTAGAAGAGATCAAAGGGGCACAGCTAAGCCCCATCTGCCCCAGATTCCTGTGTTATTTACTTCTCTAGCTCAGTTCATACCTAAGACATGGTAGCTCCCCCATAACCAATAAGGAAGGAGCAAAACTCAGTCTTAGTTCATAGGCAGGTTGCTTTGACAAGTTGATGCTAGCGAAAAGTGGGATACCATCAGACTACAGCCCCATTTGAATGTGATCCTAAAGGACAGTGAAGGTCACTTCCCCCAGCAAACAATGCACTTGCTCATTGTCTTTGTAGGGAGGGAAAAGTGATCTGAGTCAAGGGTATAACTGGGACCATTGCGCTGGTGAATGGCTGGCTTGCTGGATGGGTCAGAAGCCTCAAAGAAGCAATATTCTTCCCTCCCATTCCTGGAGAAGACCGTCCTAAAACAAAGACTCTACAGTTCTCCAGGTATCCAAGCAGTATGGAGCTCTATTTGACCACAGTAGGGACTGTCTCTCTCCTTTCATATCTCTCCCTCTCTTTCCCCATTCCTGGTGTCTATATTTCCCAAAATAAGCTCCTGTGTTCACTTATTTATCAGGCTTTGCTTTCTAGGAGAACCTAGTCTAAAACACTACCCTACCCTTACCTACTCACAAAACATGCTTTTTCTGTAAAGTCCACATGCTGGAGCTTAAGCAATCTCTATTCGTGTTCATCAGCATACAGCAATCAGGTTCCTGCTTAAGTATTGTGGAAGCTTTGGGAGGATGCTGTTCATGACCACATTGTCCATCATGCTGGTCTGAAGCAAGTTGTGCAGCTGGTGTGCTGCACAGGGGGAGTCAATGGGTAAGAAGGGGCTTTGTTCACCAGGCACAGTACCCCAGCACAAACTGCATCTCCCCTGAGCAAAGGGTGCCTGTTACCAGTGTACAAAAGGGACCATCGGTCATGACCAGAGAGGCACTTCCACAAGAAGGAGCAGTTTTCCATCACCAGAAAATCACCCTATCTATAGATCAGAAAATATCTAACAATCCCATCCCAGGGTTTAGTGGTCCCACATTTAGTTCAAAGCTGAGAGCATTTTCTTGATTAATTAAAGACACAACACAGCTCAGCATATATTTTAAAGGGCTTAGGTCTAGAACTAGTGAGAAATCACATAATTCTTAAGCTGAAAAGAACTTTAGAAATTATCTAAAGTTTAGGCCAACCTTCCCATTTGACATATGATGATACTGGGGCTAGACTCACTTCTGTGTCACTCCTACCCTCACGAGGCCAGACGCAAGGCTCCAACCAGTGCACCGCTTGGTGACATCACTGGTCCAGTTCAGTGTCAAGTGAAGAGCTGCTGTAATAGAACAAATAAAAATAACTTTATGAAGGTGAGGAGAGTGAGAAAAGGAAGCAACATTGTGCGAACTGCAGTCCCACACTTTTCGCTTGCGTGTGATGATGCTGAGGGAGTTTCTGCTGTGAACACGAGGCACCCTCCTTGGGCTTTGGCTACTTGGCATCTTACAGCTGAGGACCAGTGGTTGCATTCATGTTATTTCAATGTATATTGAATACCAGGTCAAAAACAAACAGAAATAAAAAGGAATAAATAGAAAAGAGATTTGTTGAATGGCCGTTTGGTTGTTGTGTTTGCAACAAGCCACGGACATTACTTTGGGGCCTTTTTGACTCACTGGTGACACAGCTTTCAGTGTGTTCTGTTGTAGGTGGTAATTGATCATATTTCACTCTAAAATGAAAGACAAGACTGACAAAAAAAATCTAGTTATAAAGCCTCTGGCTAAGAGGAAGCCAAGAAAGAGATGCAGGTAAGCTTTTTTCCAAGAAATGAAATAAAGAACACGAGGGATCATGCTGGGGCCCAGACTTAAAGAATTCTTGAATTCTCATCTCTGCGCCGTCAGTTACCTGTATGTGTTGTGGTGGCTTTTCCTCATTGCCTTGCCCAGGTGCCTGCTCCTGACCTTCCATAGGTTAGGAGATTAAGTAATGATGGTGACACCTTCCACATGAGGAAGGAATCTTCCCCATCTTCCCTGAGTAATTGCACTCAGTTACACTTGGGCACTTTTCCCATGACTTTATACAGTGCACATTTTGGAAACTGAGGACCTACCTAGCCGATGTGGGTCCCAAAGGTCCTACAACACTTGTCTCCATGTGTCTGATCTCCAGGAATATGAGATGGACAAACATTGACACACCTGCCTCTGGGCACCTACTGCTGGGATCTGACTCTTCCTTGTGGCTGGAGAGGCCAGGAAATGACCCTGGAGGGTGGCATTTAAAGGATGGATGGGAATTTCATAGATCATCACTTGGGTCATGGCGGGGGAGGGTGGGGGCAGTGGCATTCCAAAGTGTGAGGGACTCATTTTGCATCTCAAGCAAGCTGAGAGGTCAATCCTACCTCTCTGCTTCAAAGTAGAAGGGAGGGAATGCGGGGTTGGGCGTCTCCTTTCCTGCAGTGCTGGATAGTGGTTAAGAACATGTCCAATAATCCCACTGCCTAATTAGAGCCCCAGACCTGCTGCTTATCAGCTTCGTGATTTGAGACAACCTTCATGCTTCTGGGCCCCATGATGCCATGAGGTAGACATTGTTATTGTCCCCATTTTTATGATGAGAAAATTTGGAAATGACAGGAGCAGCATTCACACTCAGAAAGTCCACCTCCATTATCCATCCTCTCAGTAGTGACCCACAAGCTTGCTCTTTTCATAGGGTTGTTGTGAGAACTCTATCAGTTAAGGATGCTGTGTGCTTAGAGCAAGTGGCATCTACCACCTGGCAAGTGCACCATCCATGTATTCCTCTTATTCCTCCATCCTCTGAGGCTGGCAATAAGGACACTGAAGTGGAAGAGGCATGGGAGTGGGCACAGGGCAGCAGGAAAGGGCAAGGTGAATTAGAGATGACTGGGCTCTGCCTTTCCCTGGCAGTCCCCTCTTCCCCTCAAGCAGCAGGGATGAAATTATGAGCATCCAAAGGTGTATATTTTTATCTCTGTATAAAATTCCACAAAGAAATTCTGTGCTCAGTTTGGGCCAGGAGAACAGTGATCTCATCCCCATGCGTTAGAAACTCTGAGTACAAGTAGAAAAATCACTCAGCTAATGTTGCTCCAGCAGACTCTTTCTCTTTCAGTTTCCTGACCACAAGACATCCCTTTTCTCCTAGGGGCTGCCCCAGTGTTCTGCTGCCTAAGTTTTCTACTTGTTCCCTTTGTCAGGACCATTTTCTGGCCTTCTCTGTCCCACAAAGCTGATCTCAAGGAATCGGGGCCCAGATTCCCTTTCTGCTGCATCCTGGTTGGACTTGGTCAATGGATGCACCAACAGGAAATAGGGAGGCAGAAGGAGAGAAGTCAGGTGTTGCTTCCCTGCTTCCCTGGTTTTCGACCAAGGCTGGGACCCTTTACCACTGAGTGTCCACCTGGGGCACCCCTCCACAACTCCTTTCTGCTGACCACTGGTGACTGTTTCCTCCTCTGTCCCTGGGGACCCAAGAGTAGTCATGACTTCCCACTGTTTCTGGATCTGGGTACCTCGGCACCCTGTTCACTTCCTCTATCACCCTCACAGCCCATCAGCTATATCTCCATCCCTGTTCTTCATTTGCACCATCTGGACAATTCAGGTCCCTGCCAAAACCTTGGCTGATTCCCCTACACACATGGGGATCTCTTTACCCATGAGGCCCAAAGTTAGAGTTTTCCATTAATTATCATTATAAGAGTTAATCTGGTTGAAAATGCTGAGTAGTTCATTTTTAATATTTAGTGACATTAAAATTAGAAGTGATTGATGAACATGAGAAAAAAAACGAGTATCATGCGTTATTCTCAGCACAAAGATAACCACTCTTTTCCATGTGCAATTTTTTTCTTATCACAAAAAGATCACATTACCTCTACATAATAAAGCTTATACATACTATGAACATTTTCCTTTATTGAAAAATATGAATATAAATTTTCAATATCAATGAATTTATTTCTGATACATCTAAATCAAAATTATTTTTTAAGAAAGGAAACAATGAGATAAAGAAGTAATTTTTATTTAGTTTTTCATTACTCTGACGCTTTGTTGTGTACGTGGTGCTGGGGTTCGAACTCGGGTACTGGCGTATACAAGGCAACTGCTGTAACAGCCAACCCACCGCTCCAGGCCTAAATCAAAATTTTTAATGGATGCATAGTATTCTTTCTAGACCTACACCATAGTCAGTTTTCTATTAAGGAACTTTCACATAGATTCCAAGTTTTCCTTGTTATCAATACTGCTGTAATAAATATCCTTGTGCAATATATAAATCCTGGGAAACATACCACAATCAACTCCATCCTCTGAAAGCAAAATCTGCACACACGTAGCTGCAATGGAGCCACCCCTCTCGAGAGATAACATCAGCTTCCCTGCCTCCCACTGAAGTTGTGATGTTCAACTGAGAAAAATGCATATGTTAAGTTTTTTTTTTTTATAAACTGTAAAGTGTGGGGGGTGGTTATTAGAGTACAATCTTGTTCTTTCACAACAAACCCGCAAGGCAAGCATGTGGATATATCCTCAAGACACTTTGTGCTAACAATTTTGCCAGACATAAAAGAATCACAGTCTTACTTTGAGGCTTTTATATATTTATTTCTCTTTAGCACAACAAAGAATTGTGTGTTGGAAAAGCAGCCTTTCTGTACAAGAGTAAACTACCAGTCGGCAGTCCGTTCTATCTGCTTGGTGCATGTTAATTCTTTGTGTCCCTTCTGGAGGACGATTGCCAACAACTGAAGGAATTTGAGTTGCTTGAAAGGTCGTTGTAGTTCTGAAGCCCCTCACTGCCAAAGTTGGTGACTCCAACTCCAATAGCTGATTAGCCATAATGACTACTTTCTGTTCCTTTCCTGATAGTCTCTTCTAAAAAGCACTTTAGATAACTGCTTGATTTTTAAAAATTGAGCAGTAGTTTGGCTTTTTTTAAATGGGAACTTTCATGTCAAGTAAAGAAGCTGCATTGACACCTCACATGAAAACTCCCCCATCACGCAGAAGCCACTCCATTTGGGATGAATTCTTGATTTGCCTTCTGTGAACCTAAGTTCATGGATTTTTCTCTGCTCTTGCTAAATACTATTAACATGTCACAGCACAAATTTCTTGGAGCAAGAGTCTTACAGGGTTTTTAATTCTTAATGAAAGGCACCAGACACATTTTTAAAATCTGACTTGAGTCATGCTTAATGCTATTGGTTAACTAGCATGAAGAGAAAAGTCTTCTTGCCCAGCTGAGGGTGGCTGCATTCTTCCAGGGTAAATGGTGTTCTGGGGCATGGTATTGTATCGGCTTGCTTATTTTCTTTTGCAGTCCAGTTTCTCCATGAAAATTCAATAAAAGAGACATAACCCTACTTTAAAATGTCAAGAAGATTTTTACTTTAAACCCCCATGAATTAAAGAAAAGGCAGAAAGCCTCCTCTTGGACTCTTTTCTCAGCTGCCTGATCATTTCTCTCTCTCTTTCTCTCTCTTCTGTAAAGAATAGAAAGGAGAAGCAGCGCATGCCTGGTGTTTATGTGTCAGATGTAACTTTCCTTCACAGCACAGGGGCCCAGGGCTTGCTTTCTGTGCGAAGCAAGGAAGCACCTGCCACCTAGCGAGACGGGCCTGATCCAGGCGTGCTGGCAAGGGAAGGTATGCAGGCCTCGCAGACAGATACTGAAATCACTTTGTTTCCTTCCTTCCTAATTTTATCTCTGTAGATGTTTTACTGTTTCCATAGGCTGATTCATTTCCATCACTCCACCCCCACATTTTTTTTACAATTGTGTATTCAACCAAAGAAAACAAGTAAGAAACACAATTAAGATAGTAAAGGTAATAAAGACCCAAAACTACAATAGGCAAGGCCCATGGGATTCCCTGATTAATCTTCATTTCCTTCATTTAGTTCTGAGCTTAGCCTGTTTCAGTAAATGCGTGAATGGGTATGGTTGTGACTGGTTTCCTTGTAGCTTTAGAAAAAAATGGGCCAGACCGATTTCTCTTTTCTCCATGATGGCTTCCCAGAAGGCAAGACCTACAAACGGCAATTTTGGTAGATGGTAGAGAATAGCCTGTTACACGCCTGTTGGCAAAACTGTCCGTTCCTTTCTTTGTCCCTCTGGTCCTTTCTTGGATCCACATTCTCCTGTGCATCTTGGATGCTTGAAATAATGATTCTGAAAAAATAATCAATTAGCAAATAGTTACAAGGAGTATGAAACATAGGGAGTCTAACTGAAAAAAGAAGTACCAGCATGATAATTGTATAAAAAATAATTGTAGAAATTCAAAAGTAGATAAATCACGTTATGTATTTTGAAAGATTAGGAAAGGCTAAAAATAGGAGCACAGAAGTGAGCTAAGCCTTAGGTAGGTAGGAGTGGATGGGACTCCAAGATGGACTGGGTGGGGCGGAATACATATTTGTGGAGTTGACCGAGGTGTTGAGGGAAGTTCAAACAGATATGTTACACTAGATTGTGAGTCTGGCTAGAAAAGAGTGCTCATGGTGGGCAATGGCACCTAAGGGAGCCATCTAGGGACCAGTTAGGCCAATGAAGCAAAGCCTAAAGGATTTGAACTACATCTTGGAGGCACCAAAGAATCACTGAACATTTTGGGGGCAGGAAAGTGGCACGGGGAAAGATGTCATTAAAGATTATTAAAGTGACCCTAATGACCAATATGGTTGTCATGAGGCTCCCAACCAGTCCAGCTATGAAGCCACAAGGCCTGGGAGAGGATGGAGGCTGTGGTCACACAGAGGGTAGAGTGGACAACCACTGCCAAGGAGATTTAATGGAACTTTGGAGTTTTCCAGGGTCCCCTCAAGAAACATGTGGCAAAGAAATCCTTTACTCTTTAAGAATTCCACTTTATTCCTTTACTTTGCCCTTGGCAGTCTGATAAACTGCACTGTACCACAATGTTATAGGTAGCTTATGACTTAAAGGAGGTGCAGGATAACACAAAATTGCACAGTGATGAGGAATATGAAGCAGGAGCCACACAGCAAGAAATAATTGCTCATTGAACACCCTCAAAACATATCTAGGAATTCACAGTTTTCAACAGTAAGAAATCAAAAAAATGGATGTTTGGAGGGAAAGTTACGCAATAAGCCATTTACTCCAACTTTTTCTTCAAGTTGTGGCATCTGGGTTGCGGTTGATTGCTATGACACCAAGAGAAAGCAAGCTAGCATGGATTAAGTGTTATTTTTCTGGCTCCCAAATTACCTAGATTGCTCAGGGTCACTGCCTTTCCCACATCTGGACTCCAGGAATGAGTCATGTGAAGCAGCACCCAAAAGGGAGATTCTGTTCTTTGCAGTTGCACTCCGCAGTGACTCTACTTGGACAGCCTGATAAACAAATGGGGGAAGCAAACGAGAGTAGCTAAGGCAGTCATGCCAATGGCCACAGGTTTAGGGTCACCAAGAAACTGGGCCTGGCCCAAATGACCTCAGGCATCTACCAAGGAGAACAGCCTTGCTTCTAAGACTGTTCTCTCCAGCTTCTGTGTTTCCTTCCATGACAGGCATCAGTGGTGTGACAATTAGGTGTGGTGGGTGGGCACTTCTGTGGGCTGGCAGCCTATTTTAACTTCCAATTGTGGGAGTGAGCTTTAACTCTGTGCTAAAATTAGGGGAATCCAGCAACTCCTGTGGTTATTTCAATCAGTTCCCACTTATTGAGTAGCAGCAGCACAGTTAAGTAATAACATGGTAACCTTGCCAAGACATAAATGAAATGCTGAGTGGTGCCCAGTTGGATCTGAAGTTGTTTCAGTGATCTAAGTGGAGAGCCAAACCAACAAAAGGGCTTCTGGCATCCCTGAAGGAGGGGAAATTGGGGACACAGATTAGAATCCCCAGAGCAGTCCCCAATGCAGGGGGAAATTTTAAGGGAGCAGGAGTTGATTGGTCTGGTAATCCAAATTTCACTGAAGAAATGCCAAGAGCCCCCATGGTCAGGAGGGCTTGGTTTGATCTTGCCTCTCAGAGAGGGCACACTGGCCCTGCCAGAGGAGCCCACCATCAGAGCCAGGGCCTCCATCGAGAACTTGGCCCCTTGTTGAGCTCACAGTGCAGTAATGAATGTAATGATGCTGTAGATAAGCAGCTTCCACGGCCACACCGTAAAGAATGCTGCTCCAACTGGCTCTGCATTGACAGGAAGAATTTCTCTAGCTGAGAGAAGAGGCCATGATGCCAGCTCCTCATGCGAACCAGGCAGCTGAGGTAAGCAGAGGATGCCAGGGAGCAGGGCAGAACCAGAGTCTTGCAGAAGGGTTCTGTATGGATGCTTGGAGCACCAAGAGGCTGTCCATCCTAGATCATCCCTGCTGGACTGGAGCTAGAGTTAGAGGAAGGTGTGCAGCAGGAAGATGCACAGTGGCAAAGGTCATTGATAGCTCCAGATTGATCTCTCAAGTTTTGGGACTATGCAGGGTTTTTCAATTCACCTTCCTCACTCTTTTAACTAACCATTTTTCTCCAGGTGGTTAAGTCAAACTGAATTCAAGTCCAACCAACACTCAAGGGTCAGGATTTACACAAGGGTAGGAATACCAGGAGACAGGAGCATTGGTGGCCATCATAGACACCTGCCCACCACACCATTATCATTTAGCCTGTCTGAAAACCAGGATGAATAGCCTCTGGCACTTGGTCTCACCGTGGTTGTCAAATCTGGCTGCGCATACCTAGGAGCTTTTAGAAAATGCTAGTACTGGATTCCACCCTGAAGATTTTAATTTAATTGACCTCAGATGGGCCAAGATATCATTAGTTTTGGATCTTCCCCAAGTGATTCCAATGAGCAGCACGGTTGGCACATACTGATTTTGTCTTTTCAGCAAAGGGCAGGTAAGGGAGGATTCTGAGGCTTTGGCCAACAAAAAGCATGGCACAAGCTTGGGGGCTTCCAGGTGGAAAGGTTGCATGGTAAGGATCATCAAATAGGCATCCCTTCCTCTACCTGAGTGTGGACTCATGTGCACACCATCAACCACAAGGACAGCTGCCTTAAACTTGAAATCTGCGCCATCCACACCCAGGGTCAGCAGCATACAGCAGGACACAGCTGACTGCCCCGAGGTTTTCAGTGAGCTATTCTTGTTCTCATCCCTTGAGCTTTAGTAGAAAAACATGAAGAAAATCATGCATACTGTCAAGAAAAAGCTGAGCACCAGCTGTATTATTGGATGGATGCTTTGATCCTATTACACAGTCAACACTGAAGGCTGCTCAGGCCTCAGCAGTTCTCAGCTCATTTCCTTCCTCTGCCCCTAGAAGCTCACTTGCCCAGGCTCCTGTTTCCTACACACTACGGCATCTTTCATATCCTAACAGTACCAAGGGGACAGGGCTTAATGTGTTACTTTTGAGTTTTGTTTTAATAATTATCTGCACTGCCTTATCCTAAAATTGGGGCTACACAGAAAAGTAAGTAGCTTTGTAGCATGAAGGAATGTTTCCATTCAACAAATGTTTAATAAAAGCCTATTCCAGGGGCTGGAGTGGTGGCTCAGCAGTTACAGCACTTGGCGGTGCTTGCCCAGCATGTGTGAGGACCCAGATTCCAACCCCAGCACCACATGCACAACGAAGTTTATTTATCTTTTATTTATTTTATTTTATTTTTTTAGAAAAAGAGTGAGAGAAGGAGAGAAAGAAAGAATCAATTTTATTCAGCTTTTCATGTGGCTTTCGTTGCTCCGACACTTTGTTGTGTATGTGGTGCTGGGGTTTGAATTCGCATTCTCGCGCATGCCAGGCAAGCTCTATAGTCACCGCTGGAACCCCCTCTCTCTTTTAAAAAAAAAAAATTATCTGTTTCTCTTTCACCCTCTCCCTGCCCCCTACTGGCCCTGACTCTAAAAAAACTACAAGAAAAAAGCCTATTCCATGCTAGGACTTGCTAGGTTCTAGAGGATTTAATGGTGGGGCAAAGGTGGCCATGGTTCCTTCCTCACAGGAGTCTTAACCAAATAACCACAGAAACACATGCAAGTCCCAGCTGTGACAGTGGTGCACAGGAAAGGAAGCTGGTGACCTGAAAGCCATCATCAGGCCTGGCCTTGTCTGGGCATCAGGGAGCCTCTCCTTGAAGAAGTAAGACTTGAGCTGATGGGAAGAGAGAGGATGCAACAGTACAGGAAGTGGAGGCCTGGAAGAGTGGCCTAGGCCAAGGAAGGAGTCCAGGGAGGGAGCATGTGTGCAGGCGGAACTGAAAGATGAGCTGTATGGAGGGACAGTGTTCCAGGAAGAGGGTACGGCATGCACCAAGGCTCTGGGGTGGAAGCATGAAGCGTGCTCAGGGTGTTCCAGGAACTCTGTGTAGCTGGAGGGGAGTTCACAAGGGTGGGGCAGCCAGGGGAGATTGCCCCTTGGGAGTGGAGGGTTATGATAGCAGAGAGACAAGAACCTGGATCCCAGGCACCTGGAGGTCACAGTAAGGCTTTGAAGTCCATGTGGCAATGGGAAGCTCAGCTGAGGCCTGAGCAAGGACAGGTAGGAAGGCTGGGGACAGTAGAGGCCATGTTAAAATGCATCATGACCTAAAGAACATCAGAAAGGCACCTGACTGTTCCCGCCCGTCAGGAGGAAGTTTAAAGATGTCAGAAAGAGCCTCCAGAGCAGGTCCCTCCTACCTCTAATGAATCCCTCTAATGACTCTGCATTTGGGTTGTAAAACACAGAAAACTGTTCTTAAAGACCAGAAAACCCTTCCTGAAGATCCCAAGGCCGCTCTCATTTTATTCACTTATATATTCATTCTACATCTATTCCTGGGCACCCACCATGGGCTGGGCCCTGCCTTTTGATCACTGCTCACAGGGACCTTGCATGCAGATGACAGACAGCTGAGGAACAACAGCCAAGCCGCTGGGCACCCTCAGAGATTCAATATTCCCAGTGCCCCCCTGCACCCAACCATCCTGGAGCTGACGTAAGTAAGAGTGAAGCGGAGACACACAATGGGAGAAAACAGTGGACAAAGCAAAGTTCTGTTCCCACCAGGATGGCAGCCAGGTAAGGAGAGGTAGGAAATTCACAATAAACGAACCAAGGCACTCAAGCCAGGTGGTTATAAATACCATGGAAAATAAAACAGGTAAGAGGAACACGGAATGAGGAAGGGCGAGCCACTTTATAAGCAATTGTCAAGGAAGATGTTCTGATTAAGTGGCATTTGAGCAGAACGCACACTAGGGAGCTGTAGGGAGGGACAGCATTCCGGGAGAGGGCAAGGCGTGTGCAAAGGCTCTGGGGTGGAAGCATGAAGCGTGCTCAGGGTGTTCCAGGAACACCAGGAACTCCGTGTAGCTGGAGGGGAGTTCATAAGGGTGGGACAGCCAGGGGAGATTGCCCCTTGGAAGTGGAGGGTTAAGATAGCAGAGAGACCAGGACCTGGATCCCAGGCACCTGGAGGTCACAGCAAGGCTTCAGATTCCATGCTGAAATGGGAAACCAGCATCTGTCACGGAGGTCATTACATGCTGAGAGAAAACATAAGGTTAAGGGTTGATTGGAGACTGTCAGGCTGGGCAGGCTACTTAAAGCTGGCAGCCAGAGAATTCTGTCTGAATTCTCGGACAGGAAGTGACTTCAGGGCTCTACCTTGAACAATCTGAAGCAGCAACCATGCAG
>PVKS010007345.1:0-73457 GCA_004027875.1 Aplodontia rufa
GGGTTTGAACCCAGATCTTCATGCATGCCAGGCAAGCACTCCAGTCACTGAGCCACCACTGCAGACCCCTTTGTGACTCTTCATTCCCTTTTTCATAGGTGAATGCTGTTTTCTTACATATCTTATAGAAAGTTGAAGCATTATTTTTGACAACTACATATTGCTGAATGTTCACTGCATGAAAGTGAAGGTCCTTCACTCAGAAGACATAAATCAAGAAGGTATGAAATGGAAATGTATTTATGGCTTTTAAGTGTACTTTCCTTCAAGTAATAAAAATTTATCATGACTATTTCTTTAGGATAATCCCTTTTGAATAAAAGTCAATTTAGAGAACACAAATAGGGTGAAGTAGATGCCAGCTGTGGAGTGCAGCAATGGTAAGTCTCTGTTGATGAACACCTCCTACAGGCCAGAGGCCTCGAGTCCTATATCACTCATCTGCACTGTGCTGATGGCTCTAGCAGAGAGACCAGAAACCGAGGCTCCGAGCAGCTCGTAACACACCCGCTGCCCTGGTTGACAGGACAGAGCTGGAGTGTGGACTCTGGTCTTTCTGCCTTTAGCGCCCCCTGTGTTTTAGGTGTCTGAAGGTCTGTTCTGGCCAGTTCTTTACAGACCTTTCTGCACTTTGGGGTTGGATAGCTTCTCTTTTTTTTACTGTTTTATTTTCTTCATGGCCCATGCGTAGTGGACACCATAAGCATTGTCACATTTTCACATTTAGAAACCAAGGCTTATAGAATGCATAAAACTCTCTGTAATAAGATTTTCTGCTCTTCCCATTATTGAAGAGTAGCAGGGCCTCCATCACCCATATACAATTACAAATGGTGCACATTAGAACACTTCCCTTCTGGTGGTGTAAAATTTGTTATAATATGCTGATTTGTTAGACTGAGACATGAAACTGCTTCTGACAACTGTTGTCATTTGTAAGATGTCAGTGGCTGAAATCCAAATGATGCCCCTAAGGAGGAGAAAATGTATAATGGTAATGTTAATTATATCTAAAAATTTTCATTCTAGGACTATCCTATTTCATGATTTTTAGGGACTATTTATAGTGATTAAGGGAGGATGGGAATTAGATGGACAGACCTACAGCTGTGTCCTTATTCAAATGGAAATAGCATAGCAGTCTCCATTGCACTCCTTCTATGAACCTTTTTCTGCCTTGCACTTTGACTCTTTAAAAAAATTGTTTTTGCCAACAAAGTCAATAGAATGTAAATGAGGAGGCAAAATACACATACATGGGGCCAAACTGGGGTCAGTTTGCTAAAGCATTCCATTCCACTGTTTGACTCAGATGTGGAAAGCACTAGAGATGGAAAAGATGATTGTGCCCAGAAGTAATCAGGGCAAGTGAGTATGGCCAGATAGAGCAGACAAGGAGCCTCAAGTCCAGCCACTTTCATGTGTATGAAGAGGCTGTGTGTTTTAGAGTCCCGAAGATTGTCCCAAGGTAGAACTTTTGGCATTAATGTTCAGCATCCACAGCAAATTCTGAATTCCCAGAGCCATTGCCCAGACGATTGTTGGTGAGGCGGCATCTGCTAGCAGGCTCCTCATCTGTTCTTCATGTTACAAATTTGCCCCTTACTCTGAAGTCCCTTAGCATTTGATGTAAGCAGTCTCTACTGCTTTCTCCTGCCATATTTAACTGTTGCCTTGGGATTTTCTTTTCTTCCTCTGTTGTACTTCCTTTGATCTCATTAGTGCCTGGTGCAATCTGTTGACATTGAATATGTCCAGTTACCACTTAGGCACTCAAGACTTTGGATTGTCCTTAGGCGCACAAAAGCCTGTGGGATCTGGAGCAGAGCCAAAGCCTCGCTGTCATCCCTGGTCTGAAGGGGCTCAGTCACAGAGCTTTGTTTCCTTGTCTCAACTGGAGGATCTTGGTAAAAGCAGGTGTTTTAGAAGGTTCCTTTAAATGATTCTGATCTGGTATATGATTTCTGAATTAGACTGGAATGGGAAACATGTGAAAAACCAATACTAATGACAAACTTTTAATTATACACTTGCTATTTAGACAGCATTGAGTTTAGCCAGTGAGGTAAAAGGGATCTGGGGTGGTAGTTTGGGCAAGTAAAAGCTGTTTCGTAGTGTGAGCTTAAAAAATCAAGAGAAAGGGACCCTATTTGTATCTGAAGGACTCACAGTTTGAAGTTGCCACATTTATCTGATCCCCCACATCAGTGGCCACCATAAATATTGCCACAGGGGTTTTGCATATTGGTAGAATCAGATCACACAGCTGAGACCCTTGCTTTATTTGGACATGTTGTTAGTAATACATCCTTGCATTAATTCCTTTACTTATTTTTCTTTTCCATAGTGGCAAAGAAAAAAAAGAAAAAACACAATTTTGTTTTTATTAAAGATTAATTTTTAACTCACTATTACGTGTCTCTCTTCTTCCAGGCATCTATGGAAAAAATTATATTTCAGAAGAGTTATTTGTATAGGATAAGAAGTATTCATTTCACAATAATTAAAAGTTATGTATCAACCTAGGTCTTGATATAAAAGCTAAAATGCATATTTGGTTGTGGGTATCCTTTGCTTGTAGTTAAATGAAGTTAAGTAGATTCATTCAGGTCAAGATTTGGGATTTTGCTTTGGAGCTTTTGTTCTCAGATACCAATTGAAAAGATGTTTTGAGTGGTGGAGTATTAACCCAATTTTTTAAATAAATCTTCTAGAACTTGTGCCTTACGTGCTTCCCAGCTGTTGTGGATGGCCCTGCCTCTCTTGACTGCCCTTCCCAGTAGGATGTCACTGAGATCCCTCAAATGGAGCCTGCTGCTGCTGTCACTCCTGAGTTTCCTCGTGATGTGGTACCTCAGCCTTCCACACTACAACGTGATCGAGCGTGTGAACTGGATGTATTTCTATGAATATGAGCCGATTTACAGACAAGACTTTCGCTTCACACTCCGAGAGCAATCAAACTGCTCTCATCAAAACCCATTTCTGGTCATCCTGGTGACGTCACACCCCTCAGATGTAAAAGCCAGACAGGCCATTAGGGTTACTTGGGGTGAAAAAAAGTCTTGGTGGGGATATGAGGTTCTTACATTTTTCTTATTAGGCCAGCAAGCTGAAAGGGAAGACAAGATGTTAGCATTGTCCCTAGAGGATGAGCACCTTCTTTATGGTGACATAATACGACAAGATTTTTTAGACACATATAATAACCTGACCTTGAAAACCATTATGGCATTCAGGTGGGTAACTGAGTTTTGCCCCAATGCCAAGTACATCATGAAGACAGACACTGATGTTTTCATCAATACTGGCAATTTAGTGAAGTATCTTTTAAATTTAAACCATTCGGAGAAGTTTTTCACAGGTTATCCACTAATTGATAATTATTCATATAGAGGATTTTACCAGAAAAATCATATTTCATACCAGGAGTATCCTTTCAAGGTGTTCCCTCCATACTGCAGTGGGTTGGGTTATATAATGTCCAGAGATTTGGTGCCAAGGATCTATGAAATGATGGGTCATGTAAAACCCATAAAGTTTGAAGATGTTTATGTTGGAATCTGTTTGAATTTGTTAAAAGTGGACATTCATATTCCAGAAGACACAAACCTTTTCTTTTTATATAGAATCCATTTGGATGTCTGTCAACTGAGACGTGTGATTGCAGCCCATGGCTTTTCTTCCAAGGAAATCATCACGTTTTGGCAGGTTATGCTAAGGAACACTACATGCCATTATTAATTTCACACTGGTACCAAAAAGCCTAAAGAAGGGCAGGATACTTTGTGGGAAGTGTTAAAGTTGGTGCCATGGAAAACTCATAGGAAGGTCAGTGTGCTGGCTCACACTGAACTGAAACTCATGGAGAACCCATGGACTGGAGTCTGGAGGGCTGCACTTTACTAGTGATCTCTTTTGACAGAATTCATGTCAGGTCCTTTAAAACCGACATTCAGAGGAATTAAATATCTTATCAATGAGTCAGAGGTTTTTTCTTATGAAATTAGTAGGACCAAACATATTGAACATGTCTTTCTATAGACTAGACTTTCTTAAAAGGGTTTCCAGAATTATAAATTCATTAGTCTATAGCAGCAAAGCAACATGGAGTTCTATTTATTGAACAGTCTAGTCACTTAAGGGTTTAGTGTGTATCTTATATGGATTACCAATTTTTAAAAAATACATAGGTCTGTGTAAAAAAACTTCACCAAAGTTATAGTGAACAAAATTTGGTTTTGGTCATTCAGAAGGCATTTCAAGATGTTGCGGTATTTTGGAGTTGTCAATTATTATTTAATATTACTTCAAAAAATATCTGGGTGTTTAAATGTTATAGTGGTTTCAATACTGTATGATGAAATAGTGAATCTGTTTTTATATTTGAGCTTTATTCTAGTTTCTTCGTTGATGAGTATATTATTGATAGCCCCATGAATGTGAAGTCATAGACCAATTGAGTATCAGTAATCTCTTGGACTTTTGTTTTATATTTTACTGTAGTGATGTAGAGAATAATTAAAGTAGGAAAAGTTGTGTTATTGTCTTGTTTTTTAAAATAGAGTTCTCAGTGTTTTTAGATATCACTTCATCAGTTTTATTTTTTTCCCCTGGAATTTAGGAATTATATAGGATGCCAAACAATATATTTCCTTTTAGAAAGGACTCCAAAGGCACAAGAAGGGAGAGAACTTGATGGCCAGAATGTTAGGAGAGGAGTGTCATATGTCAGTATTTGGGTTGGAAAGATAAGATGGAAGATCCAAGTTGCAATGTTAATCTACCCCATGTGTTTTCTCATTAATGATCAATTTGTGAATAAAGAGGAAAAAAGAAAAAAACTGCTGCTGTTATTACTTGTAATCAAATTGAAGGGCCTCATACATATTCTGAAGTCTGATTTAAATCTCATGTGCTTTGGTAGAAGCAGTGATGAATCCTTTGTTGGAAATGCTACTAGTAGGTCAAAGAAGACTTCATACTCGCATATTCCTATAAGAGTTGATTTGGGACAAGTAATTTCATTCTTAATTATAAAATACCAAAAGATCAGATCCTTGGGCAAGAAATATAAACTTGAAAGTATAAAGTCAGCTCATAATTCACATATGTGAAAAATCTAACCTAAATTAACACTGCTATAATGGGTGGTTCTCTGTAGCAAGGCTGTTTCTTTTTCCATAGGATCAGACCTGATGTGGTTACAATAAAATCAATTAAATACTCCTTGGAATCAGTCTTTGCTCTTGCTATTCCCCATTCATATAGAAGTCACTTTAAGACTGATTGATGATGGTAGTTATTTTTGTGGTGTGATTAGATTTGATCAGTTTCACAGGATTATATTGATACCTGAGAAGCTAACTCAAGATTTTTATAGCTTTTAAAAACTAATACCTTTTTTTAGAGTTATAAAGGGAAAGGGAAGGGGGAGGGATAAGGGAGGGTAATTAGGGGGGGCACTCCTGGGGATAATTGCAATATCCAGAATATTTACACATTATATACACATTTTATATTATTTTGTTAAAATCTTGTAAGGTTGTTCAATAATAAAATTAAAAAAAAACTAATTTCAATTCATTCTAAGACCAGAAAAAGAAAAAAAGGAGAAAAAAAAAACCCCAAAATAGTTTCAAGTTTGGAGGACTGTTTCTGAACTAAAGATCTTTAGAAGATCTCTAAATCAATTATGAAAAACAGTTATTATATGTTTTTATTTTTAACTGCATGTTCCTTAAGCTTTCAGGTGTTAAACATTAGCTCTGTTACTAGTCACAACCTGTGGTCATTAACCAAATCAACAGCTTTTAAAGTTTTAACTCATATAACTAAGTTGAATACTGGAATCTACCCTTAGGCTTCTTCATACCAGCTACCACAGCCCAGCCACACACTCTGTGCTTCACTCATTTACTTTGTCTGTAAACCCTGACTTTGTGACCCCCAGCACAATAGCTTTTGTTAGATTATGCAGCAGTAACGCCCAGTTTTCAGTGGTTGAGGACAGCCATGTTTTCGGTAAACCCTCATTGCATGCCACTGTTGCCAGTCCTTGACTGAGCCCTGGTCCCTGTATCTCATTCCAGGACACAGGCTGAAGGGCAGCTACTGTATGGAACACACTGTTCTTATAGAGGGAAGGGGAAAAGCAGCTGCTGAAATACAGAAGCATATACAGTCAACTGGCCAAAACAAATCCCATCCTGAGCCCTGTGACTAGGGTGATGAACTGTGTTCCTCACAGGAAGCAGCATGCAAGGGTGTTTTTGCTCTTCCACCAAATAGGGGATGAATGGGGTGCATCACTGTGTATGAAAAGGAGAGGGGGCACAGGGGCCTATGATTCTGTTAGGGTTGGGATCCCTGAAACACCTCTGTGTGCTGCTAAAGGCTTGGTATCAGCCTGTGGTACTATTAGGAGTTGGTGGAGTCTTTAGAAGGTAAGGCCTTGTGGAAGGAAATTAGGCCATTGGGAGCATGCCCCTGAAGGGGATACAGGGACCCTGCCTTCCCCCGTCTCTCTCACTTCCCAGCCATGATGAGGTGAACAGGCATCCTCTACTCTGTGCTTCTGCTGTGATATTCTGCCTTAGCACAGCCTCAAAAGCAATGGAACCAAGTGACCATGAACTGAAATTGTCAGCTAAAATAAACCTTTCCTCTTTTAAAGTTGATTATCTCAGGTATTTTTTCAGAGTAATGGAAAATTAACACAAATTTTGAGCTGGTCCAAGTAGAACAGTGTTTCTGACACACTTGGAATTGATGTTTTGGTTTTGGGGCTTCCCTGAGAGAGATGCTTTTTACCCTCATAATCTTTTCCTTGGCTCTAACCTAAATGGTCTTGGCATTACTGTGTTCCCATCAACTTCCTCAGAAGTTATAAATAGCTCTGCTATTTATAACAATAACACTTCTGCTGCATGATGTGGGAACGTGACTCCTTTACTTGTAGGCATTTATTTCAGGATGGATAAAAAGGGGGCCAACTTTGAGGGTGGACATAGAAGGGCAAATATGGAAAATGGTGAGCCATCCTGCCATCTTTGGGGTTCATATGTCCTTTAGTCCACTAGGACATCATATCTTTTACATTTTTTGAATTTTTGGTAAACCAAAGCTCAATTTTCATTGGAATTCCTTCATAGTCTGTCACTCCCTGATTATCCCATATGTGGTTAATATGGGAATCCATCAAAATAGGTGGCACATGCTGGTGTTTATTAAGAGCAATAGTTTTTTGTTATGAGCCCAAGGTTATTTAAAATCAATAGTTGAGAAGTATGTGTTTAGTGTGACCTGAGCTCTGTGTGCCCAGATACCTCCAGATCCTTGATCCTTCCCCTCTAATCAGTATCCAGCTAGAATAATTTTCAGCCTCGTGTGCTACACTGTAGTAGTCCACCAGTCATACTTTGAAAATAAGAGCATAGGGGGCTGGAGCGGTGGCTCAGTGTAGAGTGCTTTGCTGGCATGCATGAGGACCCAGGTTTGATCCCCAGGAACATTTACACAACTAAGTGGAGGAAAAATAAAAACCAGATGAAAAAAAATTCTCTTTCATTCTCTCTTAAAAAAAAAAAAAAAGGCTGGAGCGGTGGCTCGGCGGTTACAGCGCTTACCCCGCAGGCGCAAGTACATGGATTCAAACCCCAGCACCCACGTACACAACTAAGTGTCAGAGCAACAAAAGCCACATGAAAAACAATAAAAATTGATTCTCTGTCTCTCTGTCTCTGTCTCTCTCTCTCTCGCTGTCCTCTCTTAAAAAAAAAGCATAGGGAAGTGGCTTATGATTCTTGTCTGTCAGTCCATGCCACAGCTTGCCTCTCTACCAGCACTCTTTGCTAGCTAAGGCCATACTTAGCTAGCATACTCTTCCCATACTTCTCTTAGATGATGGCATTGTTGATGTGAAATAAGGAAATAGTTCAATCTGAGACAACTATGAGTGACCATTGCCCAGGAACATGGATTCAAATTACCCTAAATGATGTGTCTAGCCATGGAAAAGGTTATATGAACTTTTACAGCCACAGAGCAAAGAAAGGTACGTTTACCAAACACACCAGTGGGGACGTTAAGTAGGCAGGCTACAGCCACAAGGGGAAATCTCCATAGGTTTTCGATGTTACAGCATTCTTAGCGTTAGAATTAGTGGAAGATACAGGTCTGCTAAGCTTAGACATTCTGAGTTTCACCTCATAGGAGAATGTTAGGTCATATATAGAGGTTGAAAGCAAATGGCTTGTATTAAATGGACCAGGATGGCCAAAGATAATTTTGGCTCTCAACCTCTGCAACATTCCATGTGTGCACTATCATGATATTCTACTCAGCCAAGGCCAACCAGTTTGCAGAATCTTTTAATACAGAGGAAGTTTCTGCAGAGAACTTCAGCTTCACACCACCTACTTTTATTTCTTTCCCCAAACCTCACTAATGCAAGATTGCTGTGAATTTTAGCATTTCACATGGCCTAAGAGTCATAAAGGATAATTACTACCTGGAGAAAATCAAGATCTGCAAAGTCAAGATCTGACATTACTGCTCCTAAGAACTTGTCAGTCATCTTTTATGGTAGTGTTCTTGAAAGATAACCCCCAAACCCCCGCCCCCCCGCCAGTGAACACACCGATGTGCTTCTTTATATAGCTTGAACTCACACTGACAGAGCCCCTTGTAATCAGCTAAAATTGACAAAGGAGTCACCACATGACTCCCAAGAACAGGTCAGAAGAAACCAGCAGCTTGTCACTTACCCTTTCAGAGTGCATGTTTCCATAAAAGTCTAACTGCCCTGAGATGCTGCATGGCAAGGAGGCCCAGGTCAGCCACTTAGACTATGTGGAGCAGGAAGTGCCCAGCCAGCCTGGTGTACCAGATGCAGAGTGTCCTCAGACAACTCCAGACAAGTTTGCATGAGTCTTCAATTGACCTCCCAGTGGATCCTTATAAACTTACAGAATCTTAGAAACCATATATTAAGTTTTATGCTACCAAGTTATACATTATGAAAGTGTTTCTCGTCAAGGAAGTTTTTTGTGTCTAAGCCTTCTCTCCTTATATCTGGCACCTTCTCCGTACTCATATGCCTTACCCCTCTTACTTGTGGCCCATGAGGAATTTTCAAAATGTCCTTTTTTTTTTTTTTTTTTTTTTTTTTTTGAGAGAGAGCTAGAATTAATTTTATTTATTTTTTCACTTGGTCTTAGTTTTTCCAACACTTAGTTGTATATGTGATGCTGGGGTTTGAACCCGGGTCCTCGTGCATGCCAAGCAAGTACTCCAACCTCTGAGTCACCACTCCAGCTCCCAAAATGTCTTTCAATTGAACCCTCTTTCTGTTTCATTCTCATCTTTCAGACCAGTGGGAGGCAGGGTGGAGGTGAATGGTACTTAGATTCTTGAAAAAGACCATTCCAGGCATTTCCCAGATAAAAAGTTACATCTCTAAAGATAAACGTTGCCACTCTCTTAAAAGGTTGCAGAAGCTGCAGGGACATTTTAAATGCCACTTGTTTTGCTACATATGCAGAAACAGGCAAGATGAAAACACTCAAAGGTTAACAGGAATTGCCTTTTGAAGGCTTTTCTATATTTAAAGTGTATTTGATTGCTTCATTCTCATCAATGAAGATAAATTATTTGTATAACATAAAAGTTTTGACATATTTAGGTAAAGGCAAAAAGCAGGGTCAGAGAATGTCATGGGGAGGTTGGGGCCAGGATGGGTCAGAGTCTATAATTGCCCTGCTTGCCCTACTTCCCACTGTCTGCTGTGTTGGGGGGCTGCGTTGCCTTCCCTAGGCATGTGAACAGTGCCTAGCAAGTGAGACCCAGGGATGACTGCTAGTGAGCTTCTGGGGTGTTCCTCCCTAATAAAGAAAAGGAGAAATACTTTTGACCAGGTGTGATGTCTTCATTCCAATATCTTCAGTAACATTATGGATCCCATAAGGAGAGCAATGTAATGAGTCCAGTCCTCGATGGCAGTGTTAAGCCACCCAAACAGACTTGAAACCACATTGTTTTTTGTTTGCTTGTTTCCCCACTTTTGATATTGAGAATTGAACCCAGGAGGGCTCTACCTCTGAGTTGCATCCTGAGTCCTCTTTTAATTTCTAATTTTGAGACAAGCTTTCACTAAGTTGTTGAGGCTGGCCTTGAACTCATGATCCTCCTGCCTCAGTCTCCTCCTGAGTTGCTGGGATTATAGGAGTGGCCACCTGGACCAGCCACAGTCATTTATTCAAGAAGGAGGGCATCCTGATGGTCAGGACATAAAGAAAAATTTCCCTTCTGGGGAGGAAGGAGCGGGTGATGAGTGGGCAGATGTCAGAGATAAGTCAAACTCATTTTCCTATGTGGCAGAGAAAAAGCAACTGATTTGTGACCTGCAATCTCTGAAGGTCTGGATAAATCCTGTAGAAGGATGGAGCCCAGCCTAGTGAGCAGTCCCCACTGATGAATTGGAAATGGAAGAAATCAGAAATAGCTCCTCTCACTCTCTCTTCCACAAGTGATTGCCTTCTGTTTCAGGCAGCGAGGTCTGCAGTTGCATCCAATGGGAGCAGAGAGAAAGGATCACAAGATTATAGTCCATAAATTAAAAATAAAAATCATATAATAATCTCAGTTGATGCAGCAAAGGCCTTTGATAAAATTCAGCACCCATTTATGCTCAAAACTCTGGAGAAAATAGGGATCAAAGAAAGATACTTTAATTTTGTAAGAGCCATTTACCACAGACCCACAGCCAACATTATGCTTAATGGAGAAAGACTGAAAACATTTCCACTGAATTCAGGAACAAGACAAGGATGTTCACTGTCACCACTCTTATTCAACATAGTCCTTGAAACCCTAACCAGAGCTATCAGACAAGAGAAGGAAATCAAAAGAATTCAAATAGGAAAGGATGAAATCAAGATGTCTCTTTGCTGATGATATGATCCTATACCTAGAAGACCCAGTAAGCTCGACCAGAAGACTCCTAGAGCTTATAAACAATTTCAGCAAAGTGACTGGTTATAAGATCAACACTCATAAATCATTAGCTTTCCTATACTCCAGCCACAACTCCACCAAAGAAGAAATCAGGAACTCTGTCCCATTCATAATTTCCTCAAAAAGAATAAAATACTTGGGCATCAATCTAATAAAGGATATAAAGGACTTCTACATCTAAAACTATTGAACATTAAAAAAGAAATTGCAGAAGACCTGAGTAGATGGAAAAATATTCCATATTCTTGGTTAGGTAGAATCAATATAATCAAAATGGCCATTCTACCAAAAGCCCTATACAGATTCAATGTAGTCCCCAACAAGATACCAATGACATTCTTCACAGATATAGAAAAAGCAATTCTCAAATTCGTATGTAATAACAGAAGATCCAGAAGGGCCAAAACATTACTAACCAAGAAAGGAAGCAGGAGGTGTCGTAATTTCTGGCCTGAAATTATATATATATATATAGCTATAGTAACAAAAACAGCATGGTATTGGTATCAAAACAGAATTGAAGACTAATGGAACAGACTAGAAAATACTGAGATGAACCCTCAAATCTTTAACCATCTGATATTTGATAAAGGGGGCAAAAGCATAGTGTGGAAGAAGGACAGCCTGTTCAACAAATGATGCTGGACAAACTGGACAGCCATATACAGACAACTGAAATTAAATCCTTGCCTCTCACCCTGACAAGAATCAAATCAAAACGGTTCAAGGATCTGGATATTAAGCCAGCAACTTTACAATTGCTTTAAGAAAAAGTAGAATCAACACTACAAAACATAGGGGTTGGCACTGCCTTCCTTAACAAGACTACCATAGCGCAAGATTTAAAGCGAAGAATACATGAATGGGATGCAATTAAACTAAAATGCTTCTGGGCAGCTAAAGAATTAGTCAAGAGTGTCAAGAAAGAACCTACAGAATGGGAGAAAAATCTTTGCCTGCTACACCTCAGACAGAGGGCTAATATCCAGAATATAAAAGAACTGAAAAAACTGAACACCAAAACCACAAATAATCCAATCAATAAATGGGCAGGGGAGCTAAATAGAAACTTCTCCATGGAGGAAGTCCAAAAAGCCCATAAATATATGAGAAAATGCTCTCCATCACTAGCAGTCAGAGAAATGCAAATCAAAACTTCACTGAGATTCCACCTCACTCCTGTCAAAGTGACAAAAATAAAGAATATGAACAATGACAGTTGTTGGAGGGGCTGTGGGAAGAGAGAAACACTTTCACACTGTTTATGGGACTGCAAACTTGTACAGCAACTATGGAAAGCAGTGTAGAGACTCTTCAAAAAAAAACTAGGGCTGGAACCACCTTACGACCCAGGTATCCCACTCCTGGGTATTTTCCCAAATGGGCTAGAATTGGGATGAAGGGAGGGTGGTGGGGGGTGGGGAGGCAACAGGAGGGTTATCAAGGCAGCAGGAGGGAGGCAGTAGGGGGGTTATCAACCCAGTGGGGAGCCTTCGACTTCCATGAGAAGCCCAACTAACATGGGGATAAAGTAGGCAGAAATATGGGATCGGGGGAACCCAAAGAGGGGAAACTATGGAAAAGCATCAGCCTCAGCTTGCTCTGTCATTATGCATGTGTTCAAGATTATATGGCAATCATTTCCTCCTAAATATAAGACTATCTTGAATGAGAAAAAAACAAATTATAGTCTGTAGTCCTGAAGAGCCTGCTCAGCTCTCCAATGAAGCCATCATAGTGGGGAGCTGTCAGAGCTGGTAAATAGTCAGACATAAGCTGAGGCATGGGGGAGAATAGGGTTCACTCCATCTCCAATGGGGAAAGATCACTCCACCTTATGGTGGAGAATGTGCCCATAAACTGCTTCTTCCATGACCAGTACTACCTTCTTAGAACTAAAAAGAACTCATTGGACATGGTGGTGCAGTCCTACAATCCCAGTTACTCCAGAGTGTGAAGCAGGAGGATTGCAAACTCAAGACCAACCTGAGCAACTTGGTGAGACCCTGTCTCAAAGCAAAAGGCTGTAGCTGGAACTGGGTGGTAGAGCACCCCTAGATTCAACCCCCCAGTATACTGTGTGGGTGGGGGTCCAAAAAGAACTTTCCAACTGTGGAGTATGTCCAGAGCACAAGGTGTAGTTCTCTGGTAACCCTGGGTTCATGGTAATACCATTCACATTACAGTTTTGACTACCCCACCCCTGTGTTTTGCTGATAAGAAATTTTCCAATGTGGTGAAGTCAGTGTCCACACATTAAACCATGGGGGTAAACAGCAGTAACTGCCCCACATATGTAATATATCAGGAGGGAGGGTTCCAGATCAAATATAAAAATCCACCAGGTGGAAAACTCCAGCCCTCATCCTCTTTTGGTATAGCCTGCTCTATGTTCTCTGGAGTATTCTTTGACTTGGCTAAATAAACCCTTTATGTTTATTCTGTGTCTACTGACTGAAATCTTCCATTCAATACAAGAATTCAGAACCCATTTCTCAGTAACAGAGCAGGTCTCTCATCTTGGACAAGAAGAGACCAGAGAACTATTTGCTTTTTACGGCTTACTCACTGAATACCATCAGGGAAGGTTTCAGGACCAGAGAGTAACAGCATTCACTCCGCCTTCTTGATAAATGAGAAGCTGGAGTAGGTTTATGGGCAATTCACAATGTAATGGACACAAGTCTTGAAATTCTTCACTTCCTCTTCACTGCTATAATTAGTTTATTCAAAGTGAAGTTTTTCAAGGTTTCAAACAACAATAATAGCTTAAAAACTGTAACTGGAGGATAATTCAGAATTCAAGTTTTGAATGAAAATCAATTCTGTCTTGAACCAGGAACAGTGACATATGCCTGTAATCCTAGCAGCTTGGGAGGCTGAGGCTGGAGACTCTCAAGTTTAAAGCCAGCCTTAGCAACTTAGACCCTATCTCAAAATAAAAAAAAAAAAAGGCTGGGAATGTGACTCAGTGGTTAAGCACCCCTGGGTGGTTCAATCTCTAGTAATATATACATATATATATATATATGTATGTGTGCATGTATATATATATATATATATATATACACACAAAATGCACACACACACACACAAATATGCTTTAAAATTTTTTGCACATTTTCTCCTTCAGTAAACCTTCACTTAGGAACAAAGCACTTTTAAAAGACCATTTTATATGTAGAAATAAAAATTTATATTTCTTAGTCTTAAATTGAAAGCAATTATATAATTTATGTAAATATATATTTTTATATAATTCATAAGTATAATTTTATATATAAAAATATAAAAGCAAAAATAATTGGCAATTATTGTTTTTGTCTTTGAACAACCTCCTTTTCTAGAAATATCCACTTCCAAGAATTGTCTTAACCATTAATTCTATCTACATGGTTAATATAATTTCCACATTAGCACAGTGTAGCCCAAATCATAGAGACCCTCCGCCTCCCAGGGTTCCCAGGAGATAGTGCCCTGGTTCAGCTGTCTACCTGGGTAGGCACAGTCCATCTCAAATAACTTAGAATTAGGACTAAGCAACACAAGCTAATTCTGGGCATTCTCTCAAACTAAGGAGATAGTAAATCTAGGAAATTAGGTATTTGGTATTAGCTCTTTTTTTGGTGGTGGGTACACATCTACCACAAAAGTATATTCCCAGCCTTTTTTTGTAGTACTGGAGCTTGAACCCAGGGCAACTCTACCACTGGAGTTACATCTTCAGTCTTTTTTATTATTTACTTTGAGTCAGGGTCTCCCTAAATTGTCAAAGTTGGCCTCAAACTTGTTATCCTCCTGCCTCAGCTTCCCAAGTCACCAGGATTATAAGCATTCACCACTGTGTGGTATTAACTATTTTATTGCATAGACTTTTTTAAAGGATAGTTTAGGGTTCACAGAAAAATCTAGTGAAAGGGGCTGGAGTGGTGGCTCAGCAGTTACGGTGCTTGCCCAGTATGCTCGGGTACGCAAGTTAAAACCCCAGCACCACATACACAACAAACTCTCGGAGCAATGAAAGTCCCATGAAAAACTAGGTAAAATTGTTTCTCTTTCTCTCACTATCCCTCTCTTTAAAAAAAAAAAAAAACTCTAGTGAAAGACACATTGTCCCATATACCCCTTTCCCACACATATGCTCAGCCTCTCCCATTATCAACATCTTGCCCGAGAGCATATTACACCTTGATGAACCCACACTGTCTCATCATTATCCCTCACAGTCCGTTGTTGGCTCTTGGTGAACTTGTTATCATAGTCCCTGTAGAGGTCTGACTTTGAGGACCCAACATATCAAGTCTGGCCACTTCCCCCCCCCCCAAAAAAAAACAATTGAAAAATAATGGTTAGAAACAGGAGGGGGCTGGAGCAGTGGCTTGGCGGTTACTGCGCTTGCCTGAAATGCGTGAGTACGTGAGTTCAAACCCCAGCACCCATGTACACAACGAAGTTCTGAGTAATGAAGATTACTTGAAAAACTAAATAAAAATTGTTTCTCTCTTTAAAAAAAAAAACAGGAAAGGATCTTTAATAAGAGTACCCCCAGGTACACAAAGATATTCATGTCCTTGGCCCTCTCTTCTAGGGGCTGATAATGACTTTTGAAAAAAGGGCAAGGATTTGGGGTTTGCACAATTGGAGGCTTTTCACAGCTGCCAAACTAGGTGAACTTGGTCAGGTGTCGTCTGGTTCATACATATATTTTTTTTTTTTCCTGAACTTTCTAATTCCATTCCATTACTCTTTTAGTCTATCTTTATATCAGTGCCAAGTGGATTTCTACTAAATCTTGAAGTCAGGTAATACAGGTCTTCTAACTTTGTTCTTTTTCGCAGTTATTTTGAATGTTACAAGTCAGTGTAAATTTGACAATCAGCTTTTAAATTTCTAGAAGAGTTTTCTAGGCTTTTGATTGGGACTATTAAATATAAAAACTGAGCAAAGAATATTTTTAAAATATTGAGTCTTTCAATTTATGAATGTGATTTACTTAGGTCTTCTTTTTTTTCAGCAATATTTTGAACTTTTCAATGTACAATCTTGTACATTTTTAATTAGAATTATTCCTAAGTATCTTACATTTTTGATACTATCATAAATGGTATTTAAAAAGTAAGGTCAAAGGTCATGCTCTTTCTTTCTCTCCCTCTGCTTCTTAGTTTCCAGGACATTTCCATCATCTCAAAAAATTTCCAAATGCTGCTTTCCAAACAATCTCTAGCTCAACCTCACTCTGCTGTAGAGCAACCACTATAGAGTTTCCCCTTTTTTGGATTTTATGACAATGGATTCATTCACTATTATTTTGAGTGTTTCTTTTTTGATCTATCATAATGTCTTTAAGATTAAACTATGTTGTTTTGTACATCAGAAGTCTATTTTCTTTATTGTTGGCTATTGTTTAATTTTATGAGAAAGCACTTTGTTAATCCATTTGGGCTGTTTCCAGTTTGGGGCTATTATGAATGAGGTTCCTATGAAAATCTTTCTTCAAGTTGTCTTGTGGACTTATGTTATCATTTCCCCTGGAATGGAATTGCTGTGCCATGGATAAATGTGTATTCAACTTTATTACAAAATGTCAAGCAGTTCTCAAAGGTGTTTGTACCACTGCATATCCCTACTACTTTTTTATGATTCATGCTTTTTGTGCCCAGCCTAGAAATCGTTCTTTCTTTCTTTCTTTTTTTTTTTTTAAAGAGAAAGAGGTACAATGAGATAGAGAGGAAGAGAGAAAGAGAATCAATTTTATCTAGTTTTTCAAGTGGTTTTTGTTGCTCCAACACTTCAGCGTGCACATGGTGCTAGGGTTCAAACCCACGTCTTCCCGCATGCCAGGCAAGCACTGAAACTGCTGAGCCACTTCTCCAGCTCTAGCCTAGAAATCTTTACCTACTGTAAGGTGTGGAAGATCTTCTCCTATATTTTCCTTGAGAGCCTTTATGATTTTAGATTTTTATCTTTATGTCTATGATCCATCTGAAATTTAAATTTTTATTCTGATTGAGACATAGCTTGAAGTTCATTTTCTCCACACATCACATCCAGTGATCCCAGAAACATTATTTAAAAAGACTTTCCCTATGGAGGAGTGTTTAGTCCATTTATATCTAATGCAATTATTAATATGATTACATTTAAGTGAATCACCTTGTTAATAATCTCCATTTTGAACATTTCTGGCTCTTTCCTGTGAGTTAACTTTTTTTTTTTAATCGGTACTGGGGACTGAACCCATGGGTACTTAACCACTGAGCCACATCCCCAGCCTTTTTCATCTTTTATTTAGAGACAGGGTCTCCATAAGTTGCTTAGGGCTTCACTAAGTTGCTGAGACTGGCCTCAAACTTGCGATCCTTCTGCCTCAGCCTCCCAAGGCCATGATAATATAGGTCTGCACCATCACAACCGGTTTGAGTTAACTTTAAATTATTAGCATTTCATTTAATTTCCTCTTATGTCTTCTATTTCATTATTACTATTATTATTGTTATTATTGTTACTATTATTATTATTTTAACTGGGCAGGGTTTCTCAACTTCTACATGGTTGACATTTTGGCCAAAATGATTCTTTGCAGAGAGTGCTTTCTTTGTATTTTGCTTCCCTGTGGCTTGCTGATTTTCCTGGTTCTATTTGTTGATATTTTTCATAAAATTTGAGAACTGTATGGCCATTATTTCTTTAAATGTTGTTCTGCCCTATTCTTACTCTTGTCTTTTTCTGACATTTGGTTAACATGTGTCTTGTTTTATAGTATCCTACAAGTCCCTGACATTCTCTTAATTTTCCTTCATTCTTTTTTCTCATCTTTTCTTCAGATTGGGTAATTTATGTTGCTGAAGTTCAGTGACCCCTGTTTTTGCTAAATTCTTTTAAGCCTATCCAGTGAATTTTTCATTTCAGTTATTTATTTTTATGTTCCAGAAATTTCATTTTTAATTTTGCATTTCTCTGCTTTATATGATTGGAAATTATTTACCCTCCCCCCTTCTCTCTCTGTGTGTGTGTGTGTGTGTGTGTGTGAGAGAGAGAGAGAGGAGAGAGAGAGAGAGAGAGAGAGAGAGACTGGGGATGAAACAAACCCAGGGAGATAAAGTTTACCATTAAACTTTATCTCCAACCCTTTTTATTTTTTATTTTGAGACAAGAGACTAAGTTTCCTAGGCTGGCCTTGAACATGTGATATTCCCAGCCTCTGGAGTAGCTGGGATTATAGACATGCAGGTAGCATGTATGTTAATTTCTTGATGAGATATTATCCTGGAAAATGGGAGTGATATACTGCAAATATATAAATATTCTGGATTCTAATATCTTCCTTTTGATAGTTTTAGTTTTTATTCTAGGAAGCAATTTAGTTATTAGCTATCATGGTGACCTTGGGTTTTGGGGGTTGGAATCTAAGGAGGTTATGATTTGTTCAGTCCAGTCAGTGAAACACTAAGGAGTTTCCCAAACCCTTCTAAATCATGGGAACTCAGCTTCCCAATTCTTTCTCCCTTGTGGGTCTTGTCAGCACTTGATTTTAGGCTCAGTTAGGGAAGGTCTGTAGTAGGCCTTATTCTAGATAGTGGTCCTTACTCTCAAGGCACAGCCTTTCCAAGTGTCTTGGTGACTAGTTTGTTAACAGTGTGTTAATGAGTTCTCTCCACTCTGCTTGGGTCAGAACCTGTTATTCCCTAGCAATGCTCAACCTCTGGTATTTCTATTATTTCCTCAATCTCATAGCAGCTGCCATTTTCTGTTAAGCTTTGGATGGTATGGCCCTGAGCACAGATGTTAAAGTCCTCAGCTAAGGACTCATAAGGGACCCATATATGAACTTTTGAAATTCACCCTCTATATATCTCTTCAAAGATTCCAGTTGCATCGTTTGCCCCAGGCTCTGATTTCCATATTCTCAGTTCAGTCCAGCTCTGCTGAGAATTCTGCTGAGCCACACCATGAAGTTGTCCCTGCACAAACAGCTGAGGGGACCACAGGACAAGTCTAATCCCTTCTCTCAAGGATTGCTGTCTCACACCAGCTGAAAATAGTTGCCTACTGTATTTTGTCATTTTATAGATGTTCACAGTGCTTGGCTTAATAAAACACCAGTCAGTCCATCATAGCTGGAAGAGAAAACCCCTTTTATTCCCAAATTCCTATTGCATTACCACCCCCAAAAAAACAAGTAAATTGTCACTATTATATTTCTAAAGTAAAACAAAGGTAGGAAAGGAGGGAGCAATAGATAATAGGGACAAAAAGAGAGAATGTGAATAGCCCATCACTATAAGTGAAGGTAAGCTATGTGACGCTTAATTTCTTTTCTGGTGGGTGGGATCTGTGTCTGGCTTTGAAGTCCACAATCTTTATTGTAACAAGAATGTCAAAAATCTCAAATCATATCTCTGATTTCTATGTTAGAAATTTTCTACCTAGAGAAATGTGGAAGATCAGGATTTGAGGGATGCAGTTTCTGTTCTAGATATCAGATATTGTTTTTAATGAAAATGAAGCAAAGAATCAAAGGCCACATTTTCCATGCATTTTTACACTCAATTCCAAATTCAACCATTCGATGATTGACTTTCATTGTTCTTCAGCAAGATCCCAGACCCAGCTCATATTTGAGCATTTCATCATCATAATACCTAAAAATATGATTACACATGCATGTGTAAACACACCTCTCTTTCACTCTGTATCCAAATTTCAGTGTTCCTTCCTGTGTCTTGTGAAAGCCTTTGCAAATGGATATTAAATTTTGAATAATTTTTTCAAAGGTATGTCAGGTCATGCTATTGGAGTCTGCATATATGTATAACTAATCTAACCCTTGTTACTTAACATTAATTACAAAACTGGGCAAAAATTGAGTTATACTAATAACAAACATTTTTGTCACATACATTTGTATGCATTTTTTAAAAAATTACCTTATATTTTGGTCTTGTCCTCTGCCCATGACTTGGTTTTCTGCTATGTAGAACCCCAACCCAACATTTATTTCAGTTGAAAAGCAAGACATTAGAATGGAAAACGAGTTTAATCAAGGGGGAAAAAGTATTAACAGTCCAATGTGTAAAGTTTAATAACTTTAATGTATTTATTTTTGCTTTAATCTTGTCAAAGGTTAATGTTTAGCTGTTCATTTTGTATACAAGGACATAGAATTAGTGATTATATGAACATATTAGATTCTACAATGCTAACGTACTCCAGCACACATCAAAGGGACCCAAACGACGTGCCATGCATCTTGAGTGATGTAGATGCCACTCTGAGCTCAACTACAGGTAAGGCTCCACCAAACTGACATTGCAACTGTCCAATGACTCTAAGAGACAGAACAGTAGAAATAAAAACCTTAGATGAGTACTGAGTAGTGAGGATTTTTTCCCCAAGATTTTGTTGCATTTATCATTGATGGTTTTTTAAAAAGGACTAGCTTATAAGAGAACCTGATTGATTTGAGCCGACATTATTTGACCTGAGATTTTAACTCAGATTTAATTATTAAATATAATTTGAAGATTACTAAAAGAAAACGTTGCTAATAAATTATGGATCCTGGTACCATTTTATAGTAGCAAGATTATACTGATGGAAAAAAACTTTAATGGGTATAAATAAAAGTTTGCACAAAGTTGTAGAAAAAGAGATCAGAACTTTTGAGATACGGCACCATTCATGAAAAGCATTATGGTATTTTTTATATTTCCCTTTTGCCTTTCTGTCCCACCCTGTCCTTTCCTCCTTTCCTTTCTCACTAACTGGGTTCCACCAATGGTTTTAATCTTACCACATCAGAAGCTGGTTTGTCTTAATTTGATTTTCTTTTACAAGTTCTCATGTTAAAAATAAAACAATAGCCAAAAGCAACTTTTAATCACAATGAGATAGTATCATTTCTCATCAGTTAGTCTCTTTATGGGGTAAATTACTCTATTTAAATAGAATTCTCATGGTCTAGCGAAGATGGCCAAGCAGGCCAAGGATTAAAAAGAGATGATGACTTCTGTGGTTAAAAATAAAAGTTTGCTATTTAGGGTTTTTCCCCCCATACAAAAAATAAACATAGTTATTTTTGCTCAGTATACCAAACTTAAATCCCCTGCTTAGATCTTGGAATGTGTAAAGTAACTGTGGATACCAAATTTATGATTTAAAAAAATCATAAATTTCGTCTTCTGTTTCTATTTGAGGTCAAGAAATAATTGTACTCCTGAGGTATGTTAAATTTCTATATAATGAATATACCAATTTTTATACTCAGGATTACTGAGGATAAATACTTTCAGTTCTGGATTCTCTTTGGGGCATGAGAGTATTATACTATAAAAGTCTCTTGGGAACAAAAATAAAAATGGGTCATGGGGAGATGTTCCACTCTTCTCTGTTCATCTTTGGAGGGAGAGGCAGCCTGTTTGACCAGATCACTACAGAGCTCATGCATAGCTGCTGTCCCATTTGGGTAGAGGCTTCTGGGGACACAAGCTCTCTTCTGTCATAAGGCATTTCAGAAGTGAAACATGTTATCATGCATTTCAAAACATTTCTATTTTAATTAGATAATTCATGATTTAAAATGTGTTCATGCAGAAGCCAAAGTAGAATAGTCAAGGAATTGGAGAAGGGTAATACTTAGGATACCCAAACACTAAAAATGTAAAATAGGGTTATGGGAAATTTGGATTATGAGACATTACCATTCATAGGTTATATTTTCCCTCCACTGGGACAGTCCTACCCTCTGTCCTAGTTCCCAAAGGCTCTATGCCTCAACTTCCCACTCCATCCTTGGGAAAGTAGGTAACCCAGTAACAATAATTATCTAATGCAGTGTGCTTGGATATTGGCAAGATATTCTCAATCTCTTACCATATATTCTATATAATGTGTAGGAAAGAATTTTTCTAATTCTGACCTGTCCTTACAAATCTCAGTCCACTGGAGAAAATCATGAAAGATGCTAACTTTCACACCATTTAGCCAATACCAAGTATTTGAGTCTCTGTAAGATCCCCTACTCCCACCCTAGACTGTAAGGCACAAAAACAGAGTGATGTCATCTGAGTGGTCATCACTGGATACATTCACTGCCTGGCTCATGGTAGGTGCTCAGGAAAACAAAAAGTTTCTCAGTGAAATTTGTTCATAAAGTTATAAATGCAATGGTGCTTACATAGATTTAAAAATCTCATATTTTTCTTATAGGGATTATGTACATGAACAGAGTTCACTTTGGGGTCTTCTGGAATTAACTGCTTAATGAGTATTTTCTAGGTTTGTCAGAACAATCATTCTTTTGAACTCACTAAAATTTCGTCTTTTTTTGTTTTTGTTTTCTTTTTCCTGGCAGCCCAGGAATATTAAGGTGTTATTAAATAGATTTCAGCTTTATTATCTGAATTAAAGTTGTGTAAGTGCTATAAATCAAAATCATTTACTTTAGTAACTGAAAACTAAACTGAATGATAATGTGGTAGATGTTAATGTTTAATGCGAAAATGTCAAATAAATCAAAAAGGGCAAAGACTGCTTTCTAGAATAGAAGCAAAAGTTCTGGGTTTTTCTACGGATGCATCTATTATTTCACTTTCTGAATATATGCCTGAGATAAGAGAATAATCAAGATGATAATAAAGCCTTTTTAATTGTAGCCTTAGAGCCTAAACAAGAAACATATTCTTACTTAATGTTCCAAGGTAGGATCTAGATTTTCCCTATGTAGTAGAATTTATCTTTTCATAATTACCCTTAGCAGTCACCATTTTTTCTTATATGCACTAAGACAAAGGAATTTAAAGCTTATACAAGAGACACCATTCTCTTGAGTTAGAGATGTCTAATGCATCATTTCTGCAAGGTTACTTAAAAAATTGTATGAGCAATATGATTCTTTGCATTATATGAAGCAAGAATATTAAATTACCCTATGGTTCATTTTTGTGAAATTGTTATAAATCATGTACTCACTAATATTCCTGTGGACATTTGGAAAATTACCAGTGTGTTAAAACTTTCTCAATTGTGACTGCAACTGAGTTTATCTGATTTCAGTTTTATTTAGATACTCTAAAATGAAAGGTCAGCCATTTAACCTATTTTAGTATCTTTTAAAATTCTAGAAAGGTTATTTCCTCTTTGAAAATGCAGAAATTCCAAGGATTCAGGATAAAACCATGTCCAAGATTTATAAAGTAAATAGAGCTTAGCACAGTAAAGGTGTTTAGGATAGCAATAAATGAGACCACATCTATCTGTTTTCATGGGGGGAGAAATGGAATGGGGACTATAATTTTACCAGTTTCCACTTCTGAAAAGGGTATCGAGGAATGTTTGAAAAGTACAACTGCCTCCTACTTCTCTATGTGCAGATGTCAGAAATCACTGAACACAACCTATGTATTGAAAGGTATGGTAATCGTGCATCTCTGAAAACTTACTTTTATATTTTCCATGTCTGAGCCAGGTGTGGTGGCACATGCCTTAATCTCAGTAACTGAGTAGGCTGAGGCAGGAGAATATCAAGTTCAAGGTAAGCCACAGCAACTTAGCAAGGCCCTAAGCAACTTAGTGAGACCCTTTCTAAAAATGAAAAGGGCTGGGGATGTGACTTAGTAGTTAAATGCCCCTGGGTTCAATTCCTCATAACAACAACAATAATAATAATAATAATAAAAATTTTAAAAATATTTTTCATGTCTGGTTATCTAAAAGGCCCCTCCTCCCAATTCCTTGAGCATTTTTTTCTACCTTTGCTTCTGCATGAACACGTTTTAAATTGTGATTTGTCTAATTAAAATATAAATATTTTGAAGTAATCCATCACATTTAATTTCTGGGTTGCTTGATGTCAGAAGGTGATGAGAGAATGTGTGGTTGATTCCATACTGTTCCTGCAGAAATAGCAAGTGACCCTGGTAGATTTTCCTGCCTTTCCTCAACCCCCAATTCTTACCCCACAATAAGCCAACAGAGCTTTTACAAGATTCTGCTTGTACTCAGAGCTAGGGATGCCAGTCCTTGGAGGTTTCCAAAATTAATATGGCTGGGCACAATGATGCACACCTATAATCCCAGCTTCCAGAGAGGTTGTGGCAGGAGGAACCCAAGTTCAAGGCCAGCATTGGCAACTTAGTGAGACAGTGTCTCAAAATAAAATAAAAAGGGCTGGGGGTGTAGCTCAGTGGTACTTACCCAGCATGTGTGTAAGGCCCTGTGTTCAAACTCCAGTAAACACACACACACACAAATTGTCAAATGTCAGGCAGGATTTTGTGGTTAAATAATAACAGATCATAAAACTTGTATAATAAATGAAGCTATTATATACATCTCTAAATATAACCTATTCTTTTACTTCATGCTTTTTTTTTGTTGATGTTTTGGATAATGAAAATACCTATGATGATTTTCAAAATGAATAATTACTATGTGTTCTCCTCAAAGGCCTTAGCTTAGATTTATTAAAGTGGTTGTACATATGATGGTGTGGTTATTACTAAACATGTAAAAATTAATCATAATCAACCCTCAGTGTAATAGCTTATAGTATAACAGTGGTAAAAAAAACAATAATGGACAAAGCATTAACATCATTAAGAATCAGCAAGATTTACATATTAGAAAGCATATTCAAATCCATAACTAATGGAAGCCTCATGGTACTGACTGTCCCCCTTTGCAATAAGTCACCTAGCTTAAGGAATCTTACTTTTAGATTTTTACTATTTTAGATAAGTCCAGAGGGTGGGCAGATCCCTAAATATTGGATGTAAATTTAAATTAGTGACTTTACCCTAAATTGCCTCTGTATCATGTTTCATCCATTATTTGGGAATTATCTGTCATAGCTTCCCAAATTGCCCAGCCTGAGTGACTACTATGGAACTATGATCAAGCCTTACATGTTAGGCAAAAGATAATTTGCTAAACTTAATATATACAGAAAATGTGAAAGGTAGGATGACATAGGACACTAAGAGCTCTAGCTGAGTTCAAATTATCTCATTGAATCTGGAGAGAATGGAGGAAAGAGTAAGAAGGTATTAAGTTTACATGTCCATTATTATGCAACAGTTAATTTTTAAAGATTTGAGTTAAAATTGCAAAAGTGAATTAAAATAAAAAATCATGTACTTTTTCCTGTTCTATTATTTTTCTCTAGATTTTTAATTATCACAGGAATTTAACATAAAAACATTTTATTTAACCTGGAGGGCAAATATAACAGCAGAAAAGCAACTGAAAGCTCTTGGAATGAATTTGAAAACTGTCTGGCTATGGTGAAGCTCCTGCTTGTTATTTATATGAGGGAAAACTTGTTGGACTTTTGCTATCAATGTGAGGCTGCTGGTGGTCACATTAAATCACACTACTTTTAAACTGCTTCTATAAAAACAGCCTCTTACATGAATGGATTATCCATTGCTTCTAAATTACAAACTGTACTGCCTCTAGTAAGAGTGAAGGTGAACAAGAAAACAATAATATTTCAATATACCAGAATTTCCCAAAAAGTGTGTCCCTTAAGTTTCTGTGGTCAAATTAATCTGGGAAACATCAAACTAACAGAAATTACATGTGATATGCCTTCCCCTCTCCAAGAACAGAACAGGATATTTAAATTAGAGGCTTCAATGAGCACTTTCTAAGAAGGTGTTTCTCAAACTTCTTTGACCCTAGAACCCCATATTTGGAAGGGCATCTTTGGAACACACTTTGGGGAACACCGGATTCTACTATTCTTGTAGTGTGCAGCTAACAAGCTCAAAAGTCCAGATAATAATTTAGTTCAGATGCAATAAAACAGGCCCCAGTATAGTAACTAATAGCCATTTCATTTATCCAGCGTTGAACCGGGAATGCTAGTATAACAAGCAAAGGCAATTCTGGGGGACTATTAAGGAAAGATCAGTCTAATAATGGGTTGAAAGGAGGGAAGAATAATTTCTGAAATCATTGGAAAATAAAATTTTATATAAAGTATATTTTCCTATACTTTCAAATGTACAATTAAATTTTGTCCTTTCTTAACTTTCTTAACGTTCTGTGCCTTACATTGACACAGTTGCAAGAGAGTGAGATCTGCCAACAATTTGCGGGGGGGAAACCCCAGGAAAATTAAAGGTATACCTGGCAAAGGAAAAAGTCATCACTTCGTTGTGACTCCTTTGTGCAGTTCCAGATATCTCAATTATCTAATCCAATAGTGTAATCAGTTTTTTAGAACCACTTCAGAGGATTGAAATGAGGATGCTATCATGCAGTTCTGTTTGCCATTTGTGCAACATGTCAAAGTCATTATACTTATATGAAATAAGGTGTTTTAAATTATCCAGTTTGCATATGCTCCTTTACTATATATAACACTGTGTAATACTCAACATATGCAAGATCAAAGAGGCCAATACCTTCAATGCACAGCAAGGGATTAGAATGTAGCCATAGTTGCCAATTATGAGTACATATGCATACTGTTATGGTGCATTAGAACAGTGACTCAGAGTTAATTGCCTTGGATAAGTTGTTACATTAAAAGAGAAAAATTCAGGGGCTGGAGCAGTGGGTCAGCAGTTATGGTACTTGCCTGGCATGCGCAAGAATGCAGGTTCGAACCCCAGCACCACGTATACAATGAAGTGCTGGAGCAATAAAAGCCACATGCAAATCTAAACAAAACATTCTTTCTCTCTTACTCCCTCCTTCTTTCTCTCTTAAAAAAAAGAAAAAAGAAAAATTCAGGTCTTAGGGACTAGTTTGGAGCTTTCTGTATAAGTAGAGTTTATTCCTATGACTAAAGAATTGTAAATACAGCGAATTAAAAAAATTCTCTCTTCCCCCACTTCTAACCCATTTAATGAGTACAAATTGCCAGTGCAGCAGCAGCAGAGCAGTGCATTAATGAGGATCTGGGCTTGGCATCTTGCTGGAGGCTCAAGAGCATGTAGTCATTCCCAGCTTCATTTCCAAAAGACTGTAAAACCATCCCAAAATTTGGCACCATGGGGATTATTGGCAACTCGAACTCAGGTGAGCTAGGGAGTCTGGGCAGTCTCAGATGATAATTCCAAAGCTTTGGCAGTGCTGTTGAAAGAACCTTCATGCAAAATTCTCAATTTCCCTACGGGTTAGATTCAGCCTTCCTGAGCTTATAGAGAACGGAGGCAGCCAGTGTACCACAGGTCAGCCCAGTGCCATCTGCAGAACCCTAATAACTGGAAAAGTCATGGAGAGTGGACTCCAGGAGGACAGGGGGAAGGGAACAGAGTACTTTGATTTTACACATAACTACTATTTTGCCTAGAACTTCTATCTTTAAAAAATTTACAAACTATAGTGGGGTAGGAAAGGCAGAAAAGTAGTATGAGATATACACTCTATTTGATTAAAATCAGAAATGAATTCTACAAAGCCAAAATTTAGAGGATGCCTCATGAACCTCAATTAAAAGGTATGTGCCTTGTGCACTCAGCATTATTTGTTAAGACATTTTGCTTAATAAGCACTGAATTTACTAATTTGGTAGCTTTTTCATCTTCACCAAAAGTATCATTATTTTCATTTTAGACCATAAAATGTATTTCCTTTGTTTATATGGATTTTTGTGTTAAGCAAAAATATAAAAAGGAAAATTAACTGTGGACTATAAAATTTTGGGCCTTCAGTTAGATGGTGGGCAGTGGTGACCCCAGAGTCAGAACATCCTCAATAGCCACCTGGTCTGACTGCCCACTGCTGATCACAATTTTGTTTTCCACATTTCCATTCCCACCTCTGCCCTGAATACACATTTCCAAATGCTCAGTGTCTCTCAAGGGTCAAATGCTTGAATCTAATATGGCAGCAGATATTTTGTACTACAACATTCTATGGCTAAAAACAATAACCAAGATTCTAACACCAATGTTGGAAAATACAGAATACAAAAGGAAGCAAACTCTTGGGTAACCATTATTAATTCTCACTGCAGCCAAAGAAAGGTAAGTTTATGGAAGACTGCAGTCCTTGGTGACACAAGTTAATCTTTTCATTCTCCAGCAAACTGCTTCAGGAAAGCTCTGCAGCTGAAGAGGGACAGAGGGTAGGGCAGCAACAGGCATTTGTAAGGATGAACATCACTAAGAAAGAAAAAAAACAGGTAGGTCTGGGGTTGGGGATGCAATAAAAGTGTTACTTAGCTGTTAGAGCTGCCTCCTTCAGGCAAAGAGGATAACCCAGCATTTTCTAAATTAACTTATATATTGCCGAGACTGGAAAAATGTGTCTTTGGTGATAGGAAATAGCAGCAAAGCCTGGGCCACTCATTCATGTGGATTCTTGCTTGAATTCTCCACCAGTTTTGCTGCTAATGTATGTAGCTTCCCTATGAGCCTCTTTGCTCTCTCCCCTTCAGGCTAAGTGGGGCAATTTGCATTTGCTGAGGATGGTTACCCAAAGTGACAAGCTTCATCCTTTTCAGTGGCGAAAAGAAGCATGCCCCAGCAGTTCTCCACAAAATCCCGAAGTCTAGGAACTGTTTCTGGCTTCAAGGAATATGTGCAATTCTAGGCTGTTGCTTCTCCAAACACCACTTAAAGACACATGAAAGCTACTAAGCTAGGGGTGGGGAAAAAACTGCATCACAATTGGCAGTTGGAGCTCATTTCTGGGTGGTGCTCTCACCTGCTCTCTCCTTCACTCCGAGTGCAAACTGCCAGCTTTCCAAGGGGCACTGTGATTCATTCAGTACTGTTTTCCTTTATCTGTTCTTAAAGATGGAGGGAATGAAGGCATTGTGATTTGCTGTTTTAATTTGTCCTAATATGGTTTTTTGCTATGCTAAGGTGAAAAATTGTGATATATGCTGGTAAAGTTAACAGCTGCCTCTCACATACAGTAAGGTGTAAGCAAAAGGTAAAGTCATGCATGATTAGGAGAAACACACAAAGGCTGGTCAGGTGGCACACAAAGTCTATGTAACTAATAAAAGGAGCAAGGAGAAAGAAAGGGTTATTTCTGTTGTGCAGCTGCTGCCACTGATTCCCATCCTCTCAGCCTTCTTCAGTCTCCAAGAACAGCCCACAAATCATCAACAGTTCCAAATCAGCTTTGGTTGGCTGCCAAGCAGAAAACATGGACTCAAGAAGACCATACATTCTGGGACCACTCTGCCCCTTGACAAAGGGTGTTGAACATCAGCCCCTGACTCATAGGTGACACAGTGGCCTGTATCCCACAGCAAGGGAGATTTCCCTGCCCAGTACTCCAGAGAGGACAAGGCTGATGCCTGAGGGCCCCTAAAAGGGATCTTGAAAAAATTTTAAGAAGGAGAATACACGGCACAGCTGCCGTTCACTTCATACATGTAGATCTGCAGCTACCTATTTATATATTTTGGACATTGTAGAGTTTGGAAAACACAAAGAAACCATTTTCCAGCCTCTCAACTACATTGGCCACGGGTACCCTCTGTTCATCACTGAATGCAGACCTAAGACCACTGGGGGGCAGCATTTGGTATCTGGGATAGATGATTCTAATTACAATTCCCACATCTTTTACTATATTAAGAGACCAGTGTGTCAAAAGTCCTTTAGTCTAAGGCAGCTAACACCCTTGAAGGGTTCACTGCTCTTCTGTTTTGCTGCTATTCCTGAACTTCACCACCATGACAGTAATATTGTCAGGGCAGCCTCTGTAAAATGACTGTAAGACTATGCTCTTGGCTCCAAAGTGAGGTTCATCCAAGCGCTCCTTGATGAATCGAACTGCTTCTTCATTGCTGAAGGCATCCCACAAACCATCTGATGCCAAGATCATGAACTCAGGCTGGAGCTTGTCTAGGTCAAAGGTCAGGATGTCTGGGTCTGGGATGACCACATTGAGGTTTTTCAGTGGATAATCCCCCAGGGACCGAGACATGGCCAGGATTCCCTGGACCCTCCAGGAACCATTGAAACTGATGAAACCACCTGGAAAGACAGAATAAACCCATCAGTTTGCCCAGTCGATATTTCCCACACCTGGCACAGTCAGGGAGCATGTAGAACAGGCTGACCTGCTACTGTGTGTATGCTCAGCCATGGTACTCCCCCTCACCAAGGAACATCTCCTGACACCCTTTCAGGAGATTCTCATGCCCTTATCCTTACACTCTAAGGCCTTCAATAATATGTAAATAAGAGTATTAAGGGTAGGGTACACACACATAAGGGAGAGGCATCAGTTTTAACAACATGGTGGCAGCTCAGTGACTGACAGTAGAGAGACAAGGTAGAGGGGACTGAAGGAGACTGGCAAGGTAGACACACCAGAGACATCAGTGGAATGATCATTTAGCCTAAGGCCACCCTTGGATGCCTTGTATACATTTCAAAACGGCCCCCTGTTATGATTTGGAATATGCAGTGCCCCCCAAAAAACTCATGGGTGAGATCATGTAGGGAAAGTTTAAAGGTGAAATGATTGGGCTATGAGAGTCTTAACCTAATCAATACATTGAGCCTCCGGTAGGGATTAACTGGGTGGTAACTGTAGGTAGGTAGGGTGTGGCTGGAAGAGGTTGCTAACTGGGGGTGTGCCTTTGGGGCACATTTTTTGTCCACGGTGAGGGCTTTCTGGAGTCATGTTCTGAACAGCTTTCATCTGCCACTCTCTTTTACCACATCTTGGGCCCAAAGCAAATGGAACCGGTTGTCTGTAGACTGAGACCTCTGAAAGTGTGAGCCCCCAAAACAAACTTTTTCTCCTAAAATTATTCTTGTCAGATCTTTTGGTGGCAGTGGCTAAAAAGCTAACACTCCCCTCCCCCAACCCCAAACAGGATTGGGATGAAGGAAAAGCACATTTTAGTGTACATGTTGAAGACTCAGGTAAGACTGCTTGGATTTGTTTCCTGGCTCTGTCAACTGTGTGACTTTGGATCAAAATTCTCTATGATCCTCAGTCTCTCTAGCTGCAAAATAGAGACAGTATCTACTCTATTGTATTGCTGTGAGAAATAAAGGAGTTATTCCATATAAATCATTTAGCACCATGCCTGAATAACACAGGCTCTCTCATTAATGTTATCAATTATTTTTTTTTTTAAAAGGGGCTAGAATCTCGTTCATTCACATATTTTTCAGATATTTATTGAATACTAATCCATGGAGGGCTATTTGCAGGATATGAAATTATACAGGATCCAGACCTTCCTCTAAAGAAGTAGACAGTCTGGCAGGAGAGATAAGACACATATTAAATGCTGTGAGCACAAAGTAGCATTCTTTCAGGGGAGATCAGTATCTGCTAAACACTGTAAGCAAAGGAAGGATAGAGGGAGGATTTGTGGGTGTGATAAGCAGAGGTGAACTGGTGTTAAAGCTGGGTTTTGAACGATGGATAGGACTTCTATGGGTACGTATGTAGACGAACAGTCCAGGAAGTGTGGTCTAGTAGGCAGGAGCATAGACTATGAAGTTAAACAGTCCTCATTCCAGTTCTGGTCTCACCATTCACTAGAAGCACACAAGCTTCTCTCGGGTTCCAGTTTGTTGGCTGCAACATGATTATCATCCTCATAAGATAGTTAAAAAGAAAATGTATGTTAAGCATTAGGCTTGGCTCCTAGCACAGTATGAGCACAAATGAGTGGCAGCTGATGTTGTTATTGGAAACAGCATAAGGAATGGAGTAAGACTATTACATACAGTTTTAGGCCCAGACGGGTTGGAGTTTACTGTCATGCTAAGTAGAAGGAGAAGAAATATCCTGAAAGGAACACTGATCAGAGAAGACACACATAATGATGGCAAAACTAATCACTGTTCTTAAAGCCCCTATAAAATATACCCTTGACCAAATTACGTAAAAGAACAGAGCAGGTAAGATTAATCTCCTTGGAGTTGGTGTCCAAATTTGTTTCTATATAGAGTTGCTGGAAGTTGTGGGTGGGGTGTTGGGTGTGACAGGGAAGAGGAGAGAGGATGAAATGGCAGTGACGTTTCAACACAGAGTACTGGATACTAAGGTGATATCTCCAAGCATACCATGTACACTTCCTGCCTGTGTTTATGCAAGAGTGGACCACCTGTATCTTAAATCCAGGCTCACGGAGGGCTCTTATGGGGAGATGCTGCCTTCACACTTAAGGAAGTCAGTTTGTTTTCATACTGCCTAGAGCTCAACAAAACTTGATAGATGCTCTGAAATCATTGTTCTACCTCATCGACAGAAACATGACCAAAGATTTCATTCAAAATTATTCTGCATCTCAAGCAGTCACTGAAGCAAGGGGTTGTAATAAAACTCAACACTTTTTGACTTCATTGTACAGCTTCCTACTTTGTAAATGCAAACGTTCATTAGGTTCACTTCATTTATTCATTGGGCAGAAGCTGACCTGCAGAGATTGAGAGTCAAACTACGGATTAATGCAAACAGCAGGGGCCCGTGCGACTTAGAGACTACAGTGCCTGAGCATCACACTTCCCTCTGGCAACAAGTCTGACACCTGGCACATCATGTAGCTGTCAGTCTGGAGAGTAAAGGAATTCTTCCCTTTCACAGAATTTTCAAAATATAATTACGAAAATAGGATAATCAACTGATAATCCTCCCTTGAGTCTTTGTCCAAATGTCAACATAGTGAAGGCTACATGGACTACCTTTCTTAAAACTGCAACTTCCGGACACTCCCCATCCCCTATGTCTCTCCATAGCAGTTACCACCTTGTAATATTCTATGTAACCTGGTTATTTTTACTTTTTTATTTTTTTTGTTACATCTATTTACTCCATTACCCACCCCTATGCAATTTTTTGAATGTAAATTCCATGAAGGATTTTTTTTTTTTAAAGAGAGAGGGACAGTGAGAGAGAGAAAAACAATGACAGAATCAATTTTATTTAGTTTTGCATGTGGCTTTCATTGCTCTGAGACCTTGTTGTATACGTGGTGCTGGGGTTCGAACTCGCTTACTCGCGCATGCCTGGCAAGCACCGTAACCACTGAGCCACCACTTCAGCCCCTCCATGAGGGATTTTCATGGGTAGGGAGCATGTTGAATAAATTAATGAATAAGGGACCCTTCTACTATGCTCTGACATATTTACCAGTCACTGAGCTAGGTGCTAGGTGTATGGAGATGACAAGATCAAGTTCTTGCCTTCAAAGAGGTCAGTCAGGAACATAAGACAAATAATTAGGTATGTGTATACTTGTTACAGGTGATCCAAGGGGACCACTTAGAAAGCTGTGGAAAGACAGAGGGAGTACCTAATCCAGACTGGGGGGAGCCTTTGCCACAATGACATGGAAGGCTTCCAAAAGGATGCCCTAAAGCTCTTAAGAGATAAGTAATTGTCATCCACTAGAGAGTGGGAATGGCACTTGTAAAGGCACAGAGGTGTCAGAAACAAGGTTCATTTGGGGAAATGGTTAGTAATTTGACAAGGCTGAAGGGAAACAGGGTATGATAAAAGATGAGAACAAGGCAGGAGGCAGGAGCACACAGATTATATTACCTGGAAAAGGGCTTCTTTGGCCCATTTGGAATCTTTAGTCATGAAGGGGGGCAAATTCAGTAGCCATTTATTTTATAGGTAACATAACAAAGTCAAGTCACAGCTCCCTCAGTAGCTGCCCCTATAGTGACCCACTAATTTCTGGGTTACTGAACATTTTATAACCTAAGAACTCTCCAAACAAACACCTTGTCCACCAAACAAGATGGTAAATATTCCCTAGACGTGGTCTCAAACTCACCAGCTCTCTTTATCCTCTTTCTTTCCTTCAGTTGGTATGGCTTGTGATCATGAGACAAGGGAATGGCATTCCCATCTTTGTCACACAAGACCCCTCGTGAGTCACCCACATTGGCCACAGTGAGGTCTTTATCTGATAGTAGAGCAATCAAACATGTTGTGCCTGAAAAATAGAAGAGAGAGACAGGGTAGGAAGTCAGCAGTGCACTGAGGTTCAGTTGCTTCTCTTGGTTACTATTCTGTTATTAAAACTGCTCTTGCTGGGTGAAAATTTTACTCCAGCTACTGCTTTGGAAATGATCACAGTTCATTTCAACAAGATTGATCAAATCTGACAGTTAATTTTCTAAATGATGTTAGAGGTCACTGAAATAAGCTAGGATAACATTATCATTTTCCTAAATCACTTTGTCTCAGTTACTCTTAATTTAGAAACATCATATTTAAAAGGATTAGGAAAGAAATCAAAATCAGTTTGAGGCCCTAGACAATTGGTACATATCTTCATCTTCTCATTGGTGCCCAGCTTCCAAGGAGTCTCAGTTGAAAGTGAGAAAGTTGGGCTAGAGTGGGCTCCTCAGGGGGTGCATGAAGAACTGGGAAATGGCAGATTTCTGTGGTGCCTGATAGAGCTGCTGGTGTCAGGAAAGTTTGAGCCTGATAGCACAAAATCTGACACTAAAGACTGGTGGTGAGAAACAAGTCAGCTCCAGGTATGATGGGGGCAGGCTAAAAAGGCAGAAGCAGAAAAAGTCATTGGTGATGAAGAAATGAGGCCTAGGTAGACAGGAGATGAGAGCTGGAGTTGGTTAGAGTCAAAGGGGAAGCAAGAATAATGGTAGGTTTGTCTGGAGCCCACACAAGATACAAAAGGACTTTCCTCAACCCTCTTTGAATTGAGAACGGATAAAATCAAGTAAACAGTCTGATCTGGTTGGAGCCAGCCATGACCAGCTCCCATCTTATTCCTCCCTCACTCCCTCCCTTTCTGATGATATCAACTGTCAATAAGTTGTAAAATGCTCACTGGTCTCTTACCTCAAAGTGATATTTCCTTTGCTTATTAAAATTATTCATTAATTAGTTACCATTAACCTTTTCCTCCTCATTTAGCAGGTTATATTAAATACGAATGTAAACTGCATCTAAATAGCTTTTTAGTTTTCATAGAATAAAAGTTCTGAATCCTTAAACATAAAGAATAAATGCAGGTTGATATCAGGAGCAGGGAGAACAGTTAAGATAATTAACATATTAGGTTGTTATATTTGTTTGAAAATTTATTCTTAAGTCTACAGAATACAAAACTGTATTGAACAGGAATGGAAAAACAGAAAATGTTGATTAACCCAGGATTTCTAATATGAAAAGTCTTGTGAAGAGAGGGTGAGGGGAGAAAGAGAGAGAGAGAGACGAATCTCAGGGTTATCATAGCAAATTTCATATCTCCTTTTTAAAAATAGCTGTAAGAATGAAAATGTAAATGCACACTCACTTCAATCAAACTAGAGGATTGGGATGCAGCTCAGTGCTAGAACTCTTGCCTAGCATATGTGAATTTCTGAGTTAAATATTCAATATCAAAAACAAACAATACTACCACAAATCAAACAACTAGAAATAATTAATCTCAGGTTTTTTTTAATTGATTCAATATTGTTTTACATAATGAAGGGATTCATTGCTTTCCTTTCATACATGCATACAAATTCACAGAGTAGCTTAAACTTGATCGTTATCCAGGATCTCTGCCCCTTCCCCTACTCCCTGATCTCCATGACTCCTCTGTAATTCCCCCAATTTAAGTTATAAATGACCATATACATGTATTTTAAACATTGAAATTACTAGATTTATATGCCTGTCTGGGTATATTTGGGCTTTTCATGGGAGTCAAATGTATTCTATAAAATTGATCAATGCCCTTTTCCCTTCCTTTCCTCCTTCCCTTTCTCAACTCCTCCTCCCTGACCCTGGGCCATAGCTACTAAGTAGTCCCCACAACTTATATGTTGTTACTTTAGATTTGGGGTCTATTAAATGAACTTGACTAACTTTCATCCTATCTTCGGTTTTAATCTAGCTTCCACATATGAGAGAAAACATTCAACCCTTAAGTCTGTGTATTTGGCTTGTTTCACTCAATGATTTTTTCCATTTCTTTTCTTTTTCTTTCTTTTCTTTTTTTTTTTTAAGAGAGAGAGAGAAAGAGAGAATCAATTTTATTTAGTTTTTTCATGTGGCCTTCGTTGCTTCGAGACTCTGATGTATATGTGGTCCTGGGGTTTGAACTCACGTGTTTGCACATGCCAGGCAAGCACCATAACTGCCGAGCCACCACTGCAGCCCCGATTTTTTCCATTTCTCTACATTTACCTGAAAAAGTCATGATATCATTCTAACAGTTGAGTAGAACTCCGTTGTGTGTGTGTGTGTCTGTGTGTATGTGTATGCATGTATATGTGTACATATGTACATTTATATAAATATCACAGTTGTTGGATTCTTTTATCCAATGAAGGGCATCTATGCTGTTTCCATAATTTAGCTCTTGTAACTTGAGTTGATATAAACATTGATGTAGCTGTGTTTCTGTAATAAGCTGATTCTAGCTCTTCTGGGAAAATATCCAGGAGTGGGATAGCTGGGTCATACAGTGGTTCGATTCCTAATTTTTTTTTTTTTTGAGGAGTCTCCACACCTTTCCAGAGTGGCTGTACCAGTTTGCAGTACTACCAACAATGTGTTAGTGTTCTTTTCTCCACATAACCAATCCATCTATTATTGCTAGTATTCTTCATTTTTGCCATTCTGACTGGAAGTAGAATCTCAGGGCAATTTTTATTTGCATTTCTCTGATTGCTAGTGATATAGAACATTTTCTCATATATCTTTTGGCTTTTTGAATTTCCTCTGTTGAGAAGTTTGTTTAGTTCCATAGCTCAAAAACAAACGTGTTTTTGGTGTTAAGTTTTTTGAGTTCTGGATATTAGCCCTCTGTCCGAGGTGTAGCAGGCAAAGATTTTCTCCCATTCTGTAGGTTCTCTCTTGACATTCTTGACTCATGCCATAGCTGTGCAGAAGCTTTTCAGTTTAATAGCATCCTGCTCATTGATTCTTGGTTTTAATTCTTGCACTATTTGAGACACATGATTGAGTGTTAATCCTATATTTTCTTCTAATAACTGAATGGTTGCTGGTTTAATTCCTAAATCTTTGATCCATTTTTCTTTGTTTTTTGTGCAGGGTGAGGGGATTCTAAAATATCTTTCCGGTCTAAGGGCAAACAGTATGGTGGCAAGTGACATCATGTTTCAGTATTGGGGCTACATGAGGGAGTGGGGCTTATGGCAAACTGGACAGGGACAGCAGTTCCTCTGCAATGAAGATGGTTGCTGTGTGGGAATGCAGGCCCCTTGTGAACAGTGCCTCAGATTTTTCAGAGAAAACTATTTGTGCATAAACTCTTCTGATTTTTAAATGTTGAAAACTTTTATTTTAAACAAACAATGCAAGCCAAACAAAAGGTAACTGTGGGTCAAACCTGGGCTAGCAGATGGTGATTCTGTGGTCATGAGCTTCCTCAAAAATGGTTCTCCACAGTGTGCCCACGCATCACTGTAGTGATGACAATGAATCTCACACTTCTGGTCTGCTTACAGGATAAAAGTGCTTTCTTACCCATTCTTCTCAAAACTCATCAGAAGTTATCACACACAACTTTTTTTCCTCTTTCCATATTTTTTATTGGTACATTATAATAGTTGTACATAACAATGAGATTTGTTGTTACATATTTGTACATGCACACAATATAACAATATAATTTGACTAACATCACTCCCCAGCACATCCTCCTCACACACAACTTACAAATGCACAAGCTTGGCAAAGAAGTCTTAGATATTTGTTTAAGATCACACAGTTAGATAAAGAGGAAGGGAGGGGCTGAAGCGGTGGCTCAGAGAAACAAAGGCCAGATGAAAAAATAAATAAAATTAGTTCTCTCTTAAAAAAAAAAAAGAGGAAGGGAGAGGGGACTACAATTACCTGGGTTCCATAGCTACGAGCAATGTTTGTATCATATCTCTTGGTTGCCTAGCTGCCAAGTGACTACATAACACATATAATTCCACTTACATGTCTTGTTTATGATTCTTTGACCATTAGAGTGAAAGTTTCTTTTAGGGTCAGAATGACGCTTTATTCATTGCTGTGTTCTTATAATAGTGCTTTGTATAATGCACAGGCACATAATGCCTGAGGACTGGACTGAAGATTGGAAAGAGGGTGAGGGAAACGGGGGTGCTTTTAAATCTACACTTTGATACTACCTAAATATAATGTGTGTGTGTACACAACACAATATATTCTAAACATGTAAGTATATATGTTTTATGTTAAAATGTTAATAATTATCTAGGTGAGGGAATCTGGGGTCTTTTGTTGGTTTTTTCATACTTTTCTGTATTATGATATATAAATATATCATATGAATATAAATATGTAAACACACACACACACACACACACACACACACACACATTTTTCAATGCTGGGGGTTGAACCAGGGCCTTATACATGTTAGGCAAATGCTGTAACACTGAGTTACATCCCCAGGCCAATATAAATTTTATTTGCTATTTCAAATCACAGTTTATTCATAATGTTTCAGAAGCATATTTATTGCATAAAGCAAAGTATACAAGCCATAAAACAGAAGAAAACATAACTAACAATTTTGGCCACAGAGAATAACATGGTACAGACAGAAAAATGCCCAGAGGAAGAGCAGTGACAATAATGACTCTAGCACTCTCAATAGCTGAAGTTCAGATTCATATTCAACCATAAGCGATTATCTATTAGTATCTCCTTGATAGACATGTGAGCCTTGGTTGCCTTCAGGCTTCCCCTGCACTGCTGTGCTACATCTCTGAGCAATGCTGCTTCATTCTTCTACTCCGAGGGAATAGCCTGCCCTGGGTGCCAGTCAACACATTCTACCATTCCTTCCTTGCATTCTACCACACCCCACACTTTCTTTAGACAAACAACTATAATTTAAAAATTGAAGAAATGAGAATTATTAATTTATAAATGTTCACCTCATAATATTTTAAGTGGGTGACATCACATTTTGTTGTTAGTGTGGGGTAAGAGGCTGGATAGAGTGGAGAAGCTGCATGGAAGTAACAGGCCTTATAACCCTTGCTTAATAATGCACACAGACAGGCGCACAATGCCAGATTGCTGATGTTAATAGAGATTCCCTTCTGTAATATTAAGTCTCTTGTATGAAAATCAGTTAAACTGATAATTGGTATTTTTCTTCTTCAGGAAAGAGAGAAAAAAAGTGTTGAGGGTTGAGAAGGGGTGGTAAGGGGTAAGGAGGAGGATGACCTTGGAGAAAAGGGGGAGAGAGATGGACAAACACACATGTATGCATGCCTGGGCTTATTTGAAGAATTTCAGTGAAGGTATTACAACAGACAATGGTCATTCATTATACGCAACATAGGAGAATCAACACATTTATAGGATTGAGAGAAATAAAATAGACTTATCTAGGAAATTTGACAATGAATGTTAGCTCAATAACACAATTTCAGGGCCTGGGTACATTATGGCCCAATAACTGACAAAAATTATATTGGAGTGCCACATATTGAAAAAAGAGCAGTTGGAGCTAGTCACTGATGAATTATCATGTAGGAATGATAGATCACTGTCAGTAGAAGTTTGCAGCCCTCACCTCCCACAGCCAACACTGCAGTTAAGTTCTGTCCTGAAACACAGATAAAGCACCAGGTGGCTCTCAGATAAGATCCCTGGCTCCCCATACATGTCTTCATTATCTTCCAGCCCTCCAAAGCGTGACCTGCTTACAGGTTTTCACCAGTCTTTCCTGTAATAAAATTAATGCCTTGGCACAGACAGACTTGTCAGGGATGATATCTGGTCTGGAAAATGAAACGGTAAGTACTAATCTTTCCTTCTTCACTTTTTTTCTCTCCTCTCTTGCCTAAGTTCTAGCAAACCCCACTTTCAGGTTCTCTCAGAAGCAAGCCCTCTTCAGAGTCATATGCATGGTATGGCTCAGTCGAGATCATCACCTGACACGTTAGTCTAGCTCTATGCATGAGGCTTTTAAATTAATACTAATTATTGATTTGTACCCCAAGGTGATAGCTCCACTATAATGTGACTCATAGTTATGAATCTGGAAGTTAGTTTATGTTAAAAAATGTGATAGATCCAGGCCAGTTGGTGTACACCTGTAATCTCAGGGGCTTGGGAGGCTGAAGCAGGAGGATAGCAAGTTTAAGGCCAGCATCAGCAATTTAGTGAGGCCTAAACAACATGGTGAGACCTTGTTTCAAAATAAAAATAAAATGGGCTAGGGATGTGGCTCAGTGATTGAGTGCTCCCAGGTTCAATTCCTAGTACAAAAAAAAAAAAAGATGGAAAGTTACTAGAAACAGACCAATCTGTGTGCAAGGGCATGCATGGGTCAAATTGAGAGCTGCCATATATTGAGCATTCATCATGTGTCAGGCTATATGTGCAATCCTTGGAATATATAATTTCTGTAATCCTCATAACAGCCAATGAGGTACTAATAGCTCCATTTTACAGATGACAAGACTGAGATTATGTGATTAGCCTAAGGACACACAACTAGTGAGAGGAAGAATCTGACCAGTCTGTTGCTTCCGACCACCACTAACTCATATTTAATGTTTTGTGCAAACTAGAAAAAAAAGATATAATTTCCTTAAGACACTTTGCTACCATCTCCACAAGTGTCCACAAAGCATACTCAAATTGACAATGACAAGTATGAACAATGCCTCCTACAGCTATGTAGACCAAACTTGCGTAAGGATATGGGCAATATTGCCTGGAAGCTGCATCCTGATCCCATTGATCCCAGGAACAAAAATACATCAGGATAAGATTAGTCTGTGAGGAATTTTAGCAGAATAGCATATTTCATAGAGATTGTTATCAGCCCTAATACCCAAGCAAGACATTAATACCACATCTGAGGCCAGAGGATATATTTAAGAACACATGAAGGTTTTCCATTAAGACTTGAGGTACCTGGATGGCAAGCTGTCTTTGTAGGCTTCCACAAAGCAGTGATGGGTCATACCGTGTATTAACAGGGAAACTTATGTAAGTTCTCTGGACTGGGCACTAACTGAAGTCCTTCAGATGGTGCCTTCTTGGGTCCTCCTTTGCAATCAAAGCTGCTTCCTCTCATCACAGGCTAAGAATAACATTTCATAAGAATCTATTACAAATAAGAATTTTCTTTTCCTCTTTGAGGTTTCTGCATAAGCAAAAATATCAATCATGGAGTCTGACTGTAGCTGAATGTGAAGCTGGATGTCTAGATGACAAATTCTAATATTTTAAACCCTAGTGTTATATGGTTTAATTCCTGATTTAGTTATTCTTGGCCTGTTCCCAGCTAACATAGTCATCATTAATATGACTAGAAGAAATGAGGACCAGTGTATGAGTACCAGAAAGATCTTTTCTACAAATAAGGTGTACCTCCCTAAATATGTAAACAAGAAAAAATAAATCTCTTTAGTGGGAAGCGCAGTCATAATTCAAGCTTTCAGAATCTGATGGGAATATTCATGTAATTTTCACACTTCATCAAAATTAAGTATAGATTCATCATCTGATTCTTGTGAACACTGTTTTGAATCTAAAATGTTCTTTAACTTCACATTTCGACTGCTGAAATGTAATGTTTATTTCATACTTGGATACAGCTTTTGGGCACTGGTCCTTCCTTTTCAGTTAAGTATGACCATGGTAAAGAGAGCTTCCTGTTTAAACTGTTCCCATAGACTGGGGAGTCTTTGAAAGCTGTAGCAGGTCTTGCTGCTCATGGAGCCTTCGTGTATACCCTCTGGGCATGACTCTTGGTACAAGCAGAAAAGCTTCTGTGATACTAACATACTTCTCATATCCATCAATGACATTTAGTTCATATTACCACAAAATACAATTAATTTCGTAGTTGCTTTGATTCTTCGTATATAAGCCAGAGAAGCACTGGCATTTTTTCACACCTTTGTGTTATTTGAGTGCTATCTTCAGTGTAATGTCTCATTTCTCTTTAGGGTTCTCAACAAATTACAATATTAACTCTGCTTCATTATGAATGCCATGGGAATGGAAGTATAATAAGAAATTCCAAAACTGAGTTTTATTAAAAGGAACATTTGTCTTTTAATGAAAGGCAGAGAGGAGAAAAGAATAGAGAGGAAAAGGAAAGAAAAAGGCTAGGAAATAAGAGGTACAGCCTAATTCATCTGGTTCTTAAGAGAAAATTACACATTCTTTAACCTTTTTTTCTCAGTATTTAATCTACCCTCTTCCCTACAGTTTCAACTAAGAACAAACCTGGCCTTCAACAAGTTATGCTTGTTGAACTCTTCTACATGTAGCTATAATTCTGTTTACATATAAAAGTTTTGGTAGGCTATTTGGAGGTTATTAATTGAAGTTTTTATTCGTTTTCATTTACATGACCTTCCTTTGTTCAGTTTGAGGCACTTTTTACCTCAGAGAAGACTAGGATTGCTATGGCTGAAAAGGAAAGAGAAAGAAACAGTTATTCTTAGTTTTTGAATTTCTAGCAGACCATGGAAAAACAGACAATATGCTCAAGGGAAAAAAATTTTGAGTATCTATCAGTTGACGTTCTGGACTCTTTAGTCCATAGGCATTTGAAGATGTAGCAAGCACTAAGTTTTCTTGTCCATGAGTCTTCACTTCCTGCTCTCCCTGACCAGTAAGGCTGGCCAGGTAGCAGGGTGATAATAATGAGAGATGAAGGGGAGACAAAGAAGAGAAGAGTGAGTCTTTGATGTGTAGGTCTCCAATAATTATGTGGAGCTCGAGGAAAAGAAGACAGACAGAACTTCCTAGGACGTAGCCCAGGAAATCATACACCTGCCCCAGTATAAAAGAAATACCTGAATGAGAAGCCAACCTGGACAGGACAGTCAAGTGTGAAGCAGATAACTTCCCAAGGCAGGAACTGTAATCTTGAGAGCTTCAGAAATCAATTGAGTGGGCCTTTCAACCATAGGTTGTGGAGACCCTAGGTTATCAGTATCAACACCCTGACTTACTTAGATCATCCCTGGGGAAAGGGGATGATAAAATCTGAACTCAATCTGGTATTAACACAAAAGAAAATTTAAAAACCAGGAGATACGTTGAAATTAATGGAATAAAATTTTAGTATGAGGTCCAATATGGACTGAATAGCTAAAGTTATGTTCAATTCTAAAAGGAATAAATCAAGTTACATTTGGACATGCTCAGTTTGTAGCTGTGCAATATGTGTATGTGTTCCACTGTACACTGCATATCCTAAGTTTTTCTAGCTGAGAATTTATGAAATTCAATTTTAAAAGTGCTATAATAAGTATCAACAATGTCAGGCAACCAAACGTGACTTCCCTGGCCATTGGCAATTTTATCACAAACCAGTTACTGAAGATTTCCAGTTAAGAGGCAAAACAGTTTCTAGAACTAAGTGAGCCCCTGTAAAGTATGCCATTGGTGGTTCACACAAATTATTTACAAATGATCTTTTCCATTCAAACAGAATATAGACATTTATATCCTCGTTTAAAGGAATAAACTACAGCTTGCACAATTATGTGCATTTAAGAAAAATAAACCCTAAACAATCTGGGGCCAATTTGATCCAATAATTAACTACCCAACTTGTTTTAGGCTCAGTAGACCAAAAAACTGACTCTAAAGTTTTTCTCCAGGACATCTGGCACACCAATGACCTGATAAAATCCTGATTTTAATTCCATCTGGCCTCTCTGGACACAGATGAAAAAGCTGTATCCCATATAAATGTCTATAACAGAGAAAATATGACCATGGTACTCCATGAAATGGCCATCTTTTTTTCTCTCTCAGACCTCTAGCTCCTGTATCTACTAATAATAAAGGACCAATAGTTGACCCAATGATGCCAATTCTTGAATTTTCTCCTAAGGAAATAATCAGAGATATGAATAGAGTTTTATATAGCATTAATGATATCACAAAATTATTGAAAACAACAAAACAATGAAAACGGCTAAAATGATATAGGATGATAAAATGTATTATGAAATATCCAACTAATGAAGCATTGTAAGGATAGTAAATACGTTGTTTCAGAAGAACAGGTATCATCATCATGGGAAAATGCTCATGATATAGTTTACAAATAATGAAACAAAAACAGTACATAATTTTTTAATATGTTAACAATTTTGGGGGCTGGAGCAGTGGCTCGGTGGTTACGGTGCTTGCCTGGCATGCACAAGTACGCGAGTTCAAACCTCAGCACCATGTACACAACTAAAGTGTCAGAGCAACAAAAGCCATGTGAAAAACTCAATAAAGATTGATTCTTTCTCTCTCACTGTCCTTCTCTCTCTAAAAAAACCCAAAAAAAACCAATTTTACTCAAAAAGAGTTTCATTTACAGTATTCCAATTGCATTTACTTGAAGAAAAATGTTTATAAATATATGCCAAAATATAAGTAAACAAAAAGATAATTTTGATTATTAACATTGATTTTAAAATATTTCAACAGTTTTTTCCATATTTCCTACTCATTTATAGAAACGTTAGTTTTGTGACTCAGTTTTAGGCATTTTCCCCTTCCTACTGAGAGTCTTCTGCCATGGTCTTATATGGAAATGGACTGGACTGGAATTTTTGTTTACTTGTTTGTTTTTCCTCACAGAATCAACCTGTCATTTCAGTAACTTAAGACTGCAACCCTGCAAATGAAAACAAATAAATTTTATTGTCTTCTTTATATTTAGACTAATGTTTTGAGATAGGACAGAAAAAATTATAAAAAGAGGCAGAAAGGAGATGTAAAGAAAAAACAAGACAATATAATTTTACCTGAGTTTCCACATACTTTTCCAGGCCTGTGACTCCTTAATTCAGTCTCTCTCTTTCAGACCTGTCATACCCAAATTTCTGGGAAATCTACAAATCTTAAAGATACCATAAAGTCACTGACTTATAAAAGTTACCTGTCCGCTATTAATTACACCACCAATAAATAGATTAAGTAAAAAGAGAAAGTACATTTTAAGAAACCTATAATTTAGGGGACTTTCCAAAGTTATCTACCCATCAGATAATGGAGATCATGTTAACCTAAGGATCCTGAGAATGACCAGACTAATGTGATCCTCACATACCTTCCATGCCTATCCTTCACCAAGTTCCCTTTAAAAGAGAAGTCAGGAGCTGAGCACAGTGGCATAGCCTGTAATCCCAGCAACACAGGATGCTGAGGCAAGAGGATCACAAATTCAAGGCAAGCCTCAGCAACTTAAGCCCTAAGCACCTTAGTGAGATTCTGTCTTTAAAAAAGGGCTGGGGAACTCCCCTGGATTCAATCCCTAGTACTGTAAGTAAGTACATAAGTAAGTAGATAAATAAATAAATACAATAAAAGCATGGCCAGGAACTCTAAACACCTGTCTTTGCCCACCATGGGCCTCATTCTCCCTCGAATGTGTATTTCTTATTTTGCTAAGTAAATACCTGTGTCTCTGACACAAACTAAAATTCTTTGTCTTCATGTACTTCAGTGAATTCACTTATCCTGAGTTGAGGTCCCCCCTCTCAGGGATCTTCTTGAGTGATAGTTCCATGGAAAAAATGCCCAGTGTTGGGGGATGCAGGGCATATCAGGGCCTAGATTCATGATGGGGAGGCTTAGAAAGCTCTGTTTTGCTGACATTGCAGTTCTGTGATAGCACCATTGCTGCTAACCAAGGAAGCCAGAGAACAGAAGGAACAGCTAATTATGAAACATGCTACACAGGCAGTCTTGACAAGGAAAGCCAGTTCCTAAAGGTGGCAGGGAGTTAGTGTACTATTGCTATGGACAGTTACTGCATGGATGTCATGTTATAGGCTCATGGATTGGGGGAATGATGGTGTGGAGTTACAGGATGCCAGAATCTCAAACCAGATGTCAAGTGGCAAAAAAATGATATTAACTACAGCTACCAGGCACGCCTCTTGCTGCTCACATACACCTGACTTCATTTAGTTTCACAAAAATGCAACAAAGTACATATGATTATTATCACTACCCCTTTTCCCCCAAAACAGGGATCAAGAAGTTCACCAAGATCACACAGTTGTCAAGCAGAAAAGTTGGATTTTGAATTCAAGTCTGATACCCTAAATTAAGCTTTTAAAAATATCTGCACGATACAGAACTGTATTAGGAGTATGGAGAGGAGGCAGTTTTGGATAGCAAAATAGCTTTATTGAGTGGTTCTGTTAAATTTATATTTGCTTTATGCCACTAAAAACACACAGTAATATACAAACTAGATGTTCAAAGAAATCTTTATGATATGGTATACAAATGCTGTATAAAATATTATTTTAAAATTGGTTTTGAATTCATGGATGAACTGGAGGGTAAGTATGTATTTTCTTGGAGGTCTTTTAAAATTGTTTTTGAATTCATGGATGAACTAGAGGTTAAGTATGTGATTTTCTTGAGGTCAGAGACAATAAGAAAGTGAAAAAGTACAAGAAATAAGCCAAGGAGAGTTGCTGCCTAATTTGGAAACACACTATCAGATATATCTTCTCCTAGTTCCATGAGACTATCATTGTGGAAGAGGCTTAGGGTAATTAGAATGCAATGTTTCCACTGCACCAGAGGGTTGGACAGTCTTAAGAATTTGCAAAGTGATATCAAGTACTTCTTCCAAGGGCTGGTATTACTAATTTTCATTTATCAAATAAGGCAACAGGCTCAGGGATTGAAGACACCAATTCAAGAAGAATGTCTTGGTTTGTCATGGAGCCAGACTTAACCTGCATTTCAGCTGTTCAGTTCAATACTCTGGAAACCTCCCCAGACCTGGAATATGTTCCAGACTGCTAGCTTGAGCTTCTGATGAATAAAATGTAAAGTCTTCTATTTTCCAAGCATGAAAAGAAAGTCTTAGGAGATGTATCCCCAAGAGTTTAAACGGACCCTTTAAGGCATGAACTACAAGAACATAACTGATGGAGGAGCTGGCTAGTCAGTTAAAAACAAGAAGATTCTATAATTAAACAATGAGGACTAGGCTCTAACTAGGTGTACATACCCTCTTGACTTAAACTGCTTCACATTGAAATGGCATCTTTTGAACTGAAAAATAAGAGCACTTCAAGGGGCATAATATCCATTTATCTAAACCCTACTCCCAGGATCCCTGGAAAGTCCTTCCTCTGGTTGACAGATGAGAAATGAAGCATCTCACAGACCCACTGTCCTTCTGGACCCACTCTGTTGAATTGGCTCATGGAGGTAGTTGTGTCACTAGTCTATTTTCCAGGCAAATGTAGTCAACCTCTGACTTGAATAAAACATGTTTTTTCTTTTTCCTTTCAACCATTAAGCATGATTCATGTAATTGAATTTCTCTGAGAGCTTTACCAGGGAAAATATGTCTATCCATTTTGCTTTTTGTAGTTCTTGAATAATCAGAAAGTTTTGGGGAGCTTCCCTCACATGGGCACAGAACTGTAAGGCAACAAGCATCTGAGGAGGGAGGGTGCCTCAGCTTGTGATTTCCCCAGTTGGTCTGTGGCTTTGTGTATTTGTGTAGCCCTTGAAAGGATTATAAATCCCAGGGTGGCTTTGTGCCTTATTTGCTGGGCTTCTGCAACTCTGGCTATAACAAGACTCTTGTTGAGCTTATGAATAAATATATGAACATTATATATATATATGTATGTATATATATATAATTTTAAAGAGGGGGAGAGAGAGAACCAATTTCTTTAAAAAAATTTTTTTCCATCTGGCCTTCACTTCTCTGACGTTTAGTTGTGTATGTGGTGCTGGGGTTTGAACCTGGATCCTTGTGCATGCCAGGCAAGTGCTCCAACCACTGAGTCACCACTCCAGCCCCAATGAATGATATTTATATAGCCTCTGAACTCATCTTCTGGCTAGTCTGGAGGGTGAAGTTACTTGTTTATTGAGGAGGATTTCATTAAGCACTTTTTGCTATGCCAGACACTCTGGTAGGTGCCAGGGACTCAGAAAAAAAGATGCAGTCCTAAGGTGAAGAAGTCATGGTTTAACAGGGGAAGGGGTTGGAATAGAAAAAGAACTCTATTATATTTGAAGCTGACACAGGAAAACACAGAAGCCAGCCTGCAATGGTGTGAGGGGGAGGTACCTGAGCTGAGTTTTGACTGATGGATAGGAGTTAGCTAAACAGAGTTGGTGGAGAGAAAGTTACACTGTGTGTAGGTATGAGTATATGCATAGGGTACATACAGGGTAGGGTGGAAGTTGGAATAGAAAAAGAACTCTATTATATTTGAAGCTGACACAGGAAAACACAGAAGCCAGCCTGCAATGGTGTGAGGGGGAGGTACCTGAGCTGAGTTTTGACTGATGGATAGGAGTTAGCTAAACAGAGTTGGTGGGGAGAAAGTTACACTGTGTGTAGGTATGAGTATATGTATAGGGTACATACAGGGTAGGGTGGAAGTTGAATAAATAAATGAATTAGAAAGGATTACTTTTCTCTTCCAGACTCGACAGACTATTATAACTTTTAAAAAAGGATGAAGACTGGGACATCTGACTTAACATGAGTCCAAATATATATCAAATCTCTATACAGAAATTGTGGACATTAAGAAATGTCAAAGCTCTTAAACATTACTGAGTTGCAAATATTAACACAGATCTACACATCATTTAAGAAAATGGTGCTTAGAATGAAAACATGAAAAAGAAGAAATTTCTCAGTCTGACTTTAGAATGTTCACAAATCATCCATATAGAATTTTCTGTTATTACTTAATAGCAAAGATTTTGACCATATGCTACAGAGCACAATTATAGTGCTATAGAAAGTAAATTACCATACTTGATTTTTCTCTTGTTCTATTTTCACATGTGTAACCTTATGGTGAGTCAGGAAATATGTTACTCTTACTTGCTTGCAAATTTAAACTAATATGGAATGGAAAACTCCAACCATAAGGATCTTAAATTAAAAACACATGTTATATCAGTTGCTGGATACACTGTCTGAATAACATCCAGCTGAGGAACATTTAAAACGGTGAGGAAACATGTTAGCACTACTTAAGAATTAAATCTATAAGGCAATAGTTTAGGAATAATTTTCAAGCAATGTAGTATATTTAACATTTTCAATTAAAAATGATGAGGTGTCACTTCTTGAAAGCAATGTCTTACAAAGATGAAAGCAAAGAATTATCTGGAGATAAAAGAATGCATTTCACCAAGCATTAGCAATTGGCCAGTTAATAGTTTTTAAACTATGATTATGAATTGTGGCAAATTCTTGTGGCCTTAAAGAAGGCACACAAAAGGAATAATGTACCTCTGACCCAAGCACAATAGATTTATACTTAATTTCCAAAGGAGGTAAATGGTACCTGAGATCTAGCACCAGCTTCAGAAGCCAGCTTTTAAAGATTTAAAGGCTTGCAGAAGTCAGATTGTAGCATTTATACTGAAGAAGTTTATGTGATTGAGATTCTAGTTTTATCAGTAAATGAAGAGCAGTTTCATTCAATGCTTTCTACCTAAATTTGTCAAATGGCATAAGTTATTTATTATAATTTAAAATATGATGAGATGTGAATTTCATAAAATTCTAAGATAAACTGAGTCTTGATGGTTTCAGCATTAGATTAGCTTCAGAAGAAAAAATATTATTGTTTCCCCATTCAGCTACTATTTTCTAATACAGCAAAATACCAATTACCTTTATAATTTTGCATGAGGAGAGTCTTCAATTTCTGAATTTCTTCAGAGGCAGAACCACTGAGAAAATGGAAAGATTTTCACACAATTACTACAGACAGGAGAGTAGACTCCAATATACACCAAGAGATGTGCCGAAAATAAAGAATGAAAAAGATGTCAGGATGGAATCACTTTTGCTTTTCAAAATAAAAATAAAACTCTTACTACCCTTACTATTATATGCAACCTATTACCACCCCTCCACATTGTAAATCTGTATGAGGCAATGTGATTTAGTTTTTCTGAAGAAATGGATATGTAAGTTTATTTTTCATAATTGCAGCTTAAAATAGCAAATGTTTATTATTTCACATAGTTTCTGAGGTTTAAAAATCCTGAGCAGCTTAGCTGGGTGGTTATATCTCAGGGTCTCTTGTAATGTTATAGTTAAGTTGTCAGTCATCTCAAAGCTACCAAGAGGGTATGCTTCCAAGCTCATTCATATGGCTTTTGGCAGGCCTCAGCTCCCCACTATATGTATCTCTCCGCTGGCTGCCCAAGTGCCCTCAACAAGAGAGCTGAACAACCCCAGAGCAAGTGATTCCAGAAACAAAGATGAACAAGAGAGCACACCTAGGTAAGAAGCCATCGTCCTTTTATAACAACATCAGAAGTATCATCCTATCACTACTGCCATAATTATTTACTACATGGGTATGACTATGTCTGGATACATTCAAGGGGAGAGGAATTAAGGTCCACCTCTTGAAGGATCTATGGACATACCTTTAAAAGCATGCTTATAGTTACCATAGAACCAGATTTAAAAAAAAAACTGGGCTAGCAAGAATTTTAAAAAGAATTACTGACCTCTTTTAGGATTTAAAATTGAAGGGCTTCCTAGAGAATGAATCCTCATCAGATCAAGAAATACAATCACAAGGAATTTCATGGAGGCTCTCTTGGCAAGAAAAAGAAAAGACTTGTCATATAGATTATATTTTTTAACTTCAGTGGAAATCTCTTAAAGTCATGGATCTCTGCTTTAAAAGTGTCCTTGAATTTGCATCACTAAATGCCAAGTAAATTGATCCCCAGCACTGTGAGAGAGATCAAGTGAGCACTTTGACCGGTGACCACAGGTTTTTAACAACTAACAAGGAGACTAAAGTTAACATGAAAAAGCAGGGCAGAAGAATCCCTGATAAACATGAAGGAACATGTACTCTTCAATAAAAACTCCACAGCTTTGTGATTTCTTAAAGTATCTGGCTTGGCTTAAGTACCAAACTCTATAGCTATCAAAGTAAAATTTACCTTTAACGGATAAACATTAACAGCAGCTCATATTTACTAATGTGAGCTATTCACTGAGAATCTATACTTTACCAAGCATTGTTCAAAGCATTTTACACATACTACTTTACGTAATCCTCATGTCAACTCTAAATAATATTCTCAGTATCCCCATATCACAGAGAGAGGAAGTACGACACAAAGTGGCTAAATAATTTGCCCAAGATCACATAGGTAGCAAGGAGAGAAGATTCGAATCCAGTCACTCTAGCTCCAAGGTCTATGCTACTAAGTTTACAGGACCTGAGTTCCTTTACATTCTATTTTTTCCCCTATATTACCATTCCATACATACACTGATAATGAGCCATTTCCTTACAAGTGAACAGTGTATCAATAAAAATATGTTAAGTCAGTAAACACATCATAGGAAGAGGATTATCAGTGATAATCTGCTATTTTTTGTACAATTTGCGTAACTAATGTTGCCCCCAAAGTGATTTTTAAATTTAAGATAGAATAGGTCAAAGTAGAATCCAATATCTTTCTTAGAAAGTGATGTCATTCCTTGATTTGGAATTGCTGGTATATTATTACCCCTTTATTTCCGTGGTTTTCTGGTGATGAAAATAAAAGAAGACATCAGATGTACAGCTTATTCAGGGCAGGCGGCCAATAAATGTTGATATCAGTGGGTTGAACTAAACATGACCCTTTCTGAGCATGTTTGGCTATAAATTGAAAAGTACTACAAAAAGAATATAATGTGTTTAAACCATAAGAATGTCCTAAGGATAGCAAAATCATCTATTAGGAATGTCCAGGAATCAGTAAAATCAGAACAGCCTGTAAAATCATTTTAACTGACATTCCAGGCGAGCATTGTCATTTACAATTATACATGACTTGAGTTTAGTTTGGAAATAAACCAAACATTCTGATATGGGTAAATTTTAGCATTGTATTTCCTACCATGTTCATGCCATCCTTTTTCCCCCCCTCAGTACTGGGGATTGAACCCAGGGCACTCTACCACTGAGCTACATGCCTAGTCCTTTTTATTTTATTTTGAGACAGGATCTTGCCAATTTGTTCAGGGCCATGCTGAAATGCTGAGATTGGCCTCAAATTTTGATTCTCCTGCCTCAATCTCCTGAGTCATTGGGATAACAGGCATGTGTCACCATACCTAGCTTTATATATTCTTAAAAAGTATTTCTGCAACAACAAAAAAGAGAAATTGTAATTCTAGCTAAGTGTTTTCACACAAATGACCTACCCTCAATTTATTTCAATAATATATATTAAAGCATACAGTCATTCCTCAATGATTGTTTGTTCCTTGTGGCTGTTTTTCGAAGTCACTGGAATTTAAAAGGCTACCATAACCCCTACTCAGCATGCACCTGTGGTATCTTCCTGAACTTTCTGCTTTAATTGTATCTAACACTTTTGTTTTATTCAGCTTTCCTGAACTGTCACTGAAATACCTGACAAAAACAATTTTAGAGGAGGAAAATTTTATTTTAGGGGCTCATGGTTTCAGAGGTGTCAGTCCACAGATAGCAGCTCCATTCATCGGTGCTTGAGATGAGGCAGAACATTATGGCATAAGGGTGTGGTGGATGAAAGTGGCTCAAGGCAATCAGGAAGAAGAGAGACTTCATTCACCAGATATAAAATATACACCCCAAAGGCACACTCCCAATGGCCTACTTCCTTTAATCACACTCTACCTGCCTTCAGTTACCACTCAGTTAATCCTTATCTGGGGATCAATTCACTGACTGGGTTAAGGCTCTCATAACACAATCATTGCACCTCTAGGCTTGCTTGCTTTCTCTTTCTTTCTTTCTTTCTTTCTTTCTTTCTTTTATTTGTTTGACATAGTCTTATGTCAAACATAGTTGGGGGGGAATCGTTACATATTCATGCATACATAGATATTGACAAAGTAAGTTCAGGCCCATCCTAGTCCAGGATCTCTCCACCTTAATCCATTCCCCCATCTCATGTCATCTCTGTAACACCCCCATGCTATAGATAGAAATAAGCATATACATGCATATTAATTATTGAAATTTGAGTTTATCTACTTGCCTGAGTATAATTTGGCTTCTCATGGAAGTTGAGTGTATCCAGTTGTATTGATAAACCCCCTCTTTTCTTTCCCTCCCCTTCCTTCCCCTTCCTCCCTACCTTCATAGTTATGGATGCCCCAGTTTACATGAAATTTCATCTTTGGTGAGTTTATTAATTAAACATAGCTAACTTTCATCCTATCTAAGGTTTTGCTCTAGCTTCCACATGTGAGAGAAAACATTCGACCCTTAAGTCTCTATGTTTGGGATATTTCACTCACCATGATTTTTTTCCATTTCCATCCATTTACCTGCAAAAGCTATGATATCATTCTTTCTAACAGCAGAATAGAACTCCATTGTGTTTGTGTGTGTGTGAGTGTGTATAAGCATGTGTGTATGTGTGTATCAGATGTCCACCAAGGGACATCTGGGTTGGTTCCATAGTTTAGCTATTGTAAATTGAGCTGCTATAAACAGTGATGTAGTTTTGTCTCTGTAGTATGCCGATTCTAGCTCCTCTGGGAAAATATGGTGGTTCCATCCCTAGTTTTTTGAGGCATTTACACACTGCTTTCCAGAGTGGCTGTATAAGTTTGCAGTTCCACCAACAGTGTGTTAGTGTTCCTTTCTCCCCACAACCCCTTCAGCATCTGCTATTGTTCATGTTCTTCATCATTGTTATTCTGACTGGAGTGAGGTAAAAATCTTAATGTACTTTTGATTTGCATTTCTGTGATTGCTAGTCATATAGAACACTTTCTCATATATTTATTGGTTTTTGAACTTCTTCTGTTGAGATGTTTGTTTAGTTCCATAGCCCATTTGTTGATTGGATTCTTCTGTCTTTTTGGTGTTAAGTTTTTTTAGTTCTTTGTATAATCTGCATATTAGTGCCCTGTCAGAGGCAAAGCAGGCAATGATTTTCTCCCATTCTGTAAGTTCTTTCTTGACACTCTTGACTAATTCTTTAGCTGTGCAGAAGCTTGTCAGTTTAATGGCATCCCACTCATTGATTATTGGCTTTAATTCTTGCACTATGGGAGTCTTGTTAAGGAAGGAGGTGCCTACACAGATGTGGTGGAGTGTTGATCCTATTTTTTCTTGTAATAATTGTATAGTTGCTGGTTTAATTCCTAATTTTTTGATTCATTTTGATTTTTGAGCAGCGTGAGAGATAGGATCTAATTTCAGTTTTCTGAATATGGCTGTCTAGTTTGTCCAGCATCATTTGTTGAACAGGTACTTTTAAGTTTTTTTGCAATGCCTCACACATGAGCTTTTGGGTAACACACAATATTTAAACCATAATACCTCTTGCCTTATCAGACGAAGGACATCTGATTCTTCCAACCTTAACACTTTTTAGAAATGCAGTCATCTAAACTGATTGAATTTCTGTAGAAAGGGAACTTACTACTCATCTATAGCCATTCTGAAGGCATCAATGCCTTTTCAAGAAGGAGGGTGGGAAGCAGACTTTGAGATCAGGCCTTCTTGCCTAAATGCCTTTCCCCTTCTTGCTCAGAAGTGCTCTCTGACATCCCATTCCTTTTCTAAGGTTTGGTGGATTATACCAAAGGAATTCATCACTGGAAGAACTTCTTGAAAAGTTCCTCTTTGCTCAAGGGAAAGTGTATATCTACAATCTCTGTTGTGATTATGGTACAATAGGTGTTGTTTTTAGTTAGCTTTTTCACTACTGTGATTAAAGAACTGATAAGAACAATTGTAGGAGGACTCACATGGTATCAGAGGTCTTAGTCCACAGAAGGCCAGCTTCATTCTTTGGGGCTTGAGGTGAGGCAGAACATCATGGTGGCTCCAGGGAGCAGAGAGTGAAACTTCATGCTAGATATAAAATATATACCCCAAAGGCACACACCCAATGGCCCACCTTCTTCAGTCACACCCTACCAGCCTACAGTTGCCAGTTAATCTCCTGAATTAACTGATTGGGTTAGGCTCTTATAACCCAATCATTTCACCTCAGCCTTCCTGAATAGTGACATGTGAGTTTTTGAGAGACACCTCATATTCAAACCATAACCGGTACCTTAAGGACCACCTTTTCAATTTCACATAACCTTAAATTTTAACATTCAGATGTATATACGAGGAAGGCTTTACAAAACATATCTGGAGGAAATAAGTATTGGGAGCCTGGACTCATCTAGAAGTCTGATTTTAACTGAAGGCTCTCTAATCACCAAAATACTCAAATTTCCACATCTGTATCTCTTGAATAACAGATGTGAACATAATGGTGACAGAGGCTACTTAGTCCATTTGTGCTAGTAACAAAATGCCCAAGACTAGATAACTTACAAAGAACTGAAATTTATTTTTCACAGTTCTGGGTAATGTTTTCTCAGGGCACCCTCACATGGTAGAAAAGATGGAATGACAAAAAAAAAATCATGTGTGTGCGTGTGCGTGCGTGTGCGTGCATGTGCGTGCGTGTGTGTGTAAGGGGGTTACCAACACTCTGTTCTCACATAGAAGAGATGGACTGGCAAAAGGCATTAGGGGACTCCCTTCAACCTCCTTTCTAAAGTTACGAATCCCAATCTTAATCACTTCTAAAGGCCCTACCACTTAGTACTATCATACTGGTGATTAGGTTTCAACATAAGAATTTTGAGGGGATGCATTCAGACTATAGTAGTTGCTGACTGGGAAATGATGGGGAAAATTATTGTAAAATGGAAAATAGAACCTGAAAGATTTAATCTGAAATTCACATGAAACAGCTCATAGTCTGTTTCCATGGCAGGTATGAGGTAAAGAAAGTTTTCCAAGTTTCCATGGATCAGCTTGAGTTCATTCTTTTTTCAATGGTTACCCAGATCTTCAAGGAGATCAGAGTGGTGGGCGGTGGGGTCATTTGATATCAGGAATATAATCAAGTCAGATTGTTTTACAAGACAAGAACTGAGGAAGTGCAGTTAAAGCTTGCATCCTTTAGTTCCTCTGCCAGGACTGCTCTGTGTCCCAGCAGAAGAGTTGCAAAGAAGGGAGAAAATGTATGTGTGTGTATGTATGTATGTATGTATATATTAAAAGTAACAGCAGAGGGAAAGATAATATGATAGTTCCCATAAAGTACGGAGTATGTGTAAAGGTGAGCTCCCTAGAGGTAGTGATAAACAGCAAAATCCAGAAACAAAAATGATACCTATCAAGGGTTTCTTTTGGGGAGCCATTAATGAAAATGCACTTTTTTTTTCAGTGCCGAGGATTAAATAGGGTCTAATGCATGCTAGGCATGTGCTCTCCCACTTAGCTACACCACTAGCCCCAACATACTTTTAGACATTATTTTGAAGCCTTTTTTATATTTTCATACATGATTTCTGATATTAATAGTGAAAATAAAAAATAGCCTGCCTACATATAGCTTTCTTCTCAAATTTTAAAGTGCTTTCATTTAGCTTATTTGAATTTTATGACATCCTTATAAAGTATTCAGGCTGAGTTAATACTAATTCCATTCTGGCATCATTAATGAAAATAATATGAGCTTTGGAGTGAGATAAGAAGGGGTTTTAACATCTTAGTTCTATACTTACTAGCTGTAGGACCTTGGTGAGTTATTAGTCCTGTGAAACTCCACTTTCTCATTTATTCATTAAATCTGACTCTTATAAATACCTCAGAGGATAAAATGAAACAACTGATGCAAAACACAGACCACAATAAGCACTCAATAAGGCTATTTTCTTATGTGTCAGGCTTCAAATCCAAATCTTTCCTTTTATATATGGGCTGCCATCAGACTACACAGGTTCTTGGTTTGCACATATGCTAGCTCTAACATTACACCTGAGTTGAGAAGACAATAAGCATTATGACCTCTATAAATGCTTACAAAGGCACTGGGGGGTGTAAAATCACAAGTGCATTAAATGTGATGAATTAGGCTTTGATTAGTAAGCTGACCTTCCTGAATCCACTCTGACCACAGTTCATCAAGATTACTGCTTTTACATTGAGTAGCATGTTAAGAAGTACAATCTCACTAATTAAAATTTTATAGGGCGCACACACTGGCATCCTGTCAGCATCCTGATAAGTTTTTATTAATGACTGAAGCAGGCCCATCTGGGAGAGACTTTTTGCCTTTGGGAGATATGGTGGTAAAAGGTTAGGTAATGAAATTCTGCCTTTCAGTATGGCTAAGTTTCTGCACAATAGTTGATACTGGACAGATACTTTCTGAGATGAGTTTGATTTGATTTTCTCCTGGATTTATGGGCCCTTTCTTCCCTTTTCTCTTTTATCTCTCTCTCCTTAGTGTCTTGTTATAGGTTACTCTGCAGAAGTTTCTTCCTCCACTTGTACCCCTTGATTTGTTTTCTGACCTCCTGCTACACACAATTATCTAGGATAGTCTCACTTAGGTCCACAACTTCAGTCACACCCACCTGTGTACTTATGCCCACCTACCAAATCTGTTTTTTCAACCTTGTTGTCCCTATGGGGCCTCCCCATTCCATTTTCCTTACAGGGACCTCAAACTCAATGTGTTAGAAAAAATATTTGCTCTAGACTTGCATCTTCATTCATGTAGACTGCATCAAATAATGACATCATTTTTCTAAATTTAGAGGCCTGTGAGTAAACATTGACACCTTTCCATTCCCATAGCTAGTCACCCCGTAAGTGTTGCTAATTCTATCACTTTGTGATTTCTGAAATTCCACTTTCTTTTGGTCATTTTCCAATTATGATAGGAGAATAGTGGTTAAAACCATAGGCTTTGTGTCACATTCTTGCAGCTGTACAGCTGAGCAAGGACTTAAGACTTTCTAAGCTTCAGTCTCTTCATCTGTAAAATGGGAATAAAATATAATTTGTTTGAACCAACTAATGTTTGATACCTTCTCCATGCAGAGCCTTCTACATAGCTATGTTTTCCTTCATTTCTCATTTATTCTCAGTTCAACCAGTATTTTGCAAATTTAAGTGTACACAAGACTCACTGGAGAGCTTGCTGAAACCTACATTGCTAGACCCCATTTCAGAAAACTTGCATTTCTAATAAGTTCCCAGGTGTTGCTGAATGTAGCTCCTTGGCCTATATCTTTTTTTTATTGTATTAAAGCTTTTTTATTTACATTTTTGAGGTAAACATACTGCATTCTAGTATCCATACAAAACATTTGTATACATATCATCTTTTAATCATTTATTTTAAAGAAATAAAGTTAGTTTACAAAGCTGAAACCATGAATTGAAACCTTTCTGCTAAGCACAGAAAATAAAACACATATATGCAATTTTTATTTCAAATTATGTAATATGCACACATTATGCATAAAAATGAAAGTCTTCATTAATGAGTACATTGATATTATGTAGTGGTATTTACTGTTGTAAACACTAGCATTTTTGAATTTTTTCTCTATTTATGCTCTTGTTTTTCCTTTGCTTGAAGAAAAATATAATTAATTTTATAGAGATTAAAGGTCACTTTCAGGCAACCATTGATGAAAGTATTAATCAAAAAAAAAAGATTTTAAGACCTCTGCTGGGGGTTAGCTAAGAAACTCCTAAATACTAATAATGGAAAAGATCCAAAGTGTGAAATAAATTGTTTGGAAATATTTCTTTAGATTAGGATTGCTTTAGAAACCACCTGTGATAGTTGGTTTGTTGTGGGCATACTCTTCTGTTTGACCTCCTCATGGAACAGAGCAAAGCAGTCTGCGTAGCCTGGCCGTGTGTTAGCACATCTGTTTGGAAGTCTGAGGATGTGAATTCCTGCAAGCAACAAGGCCAGTGCTGAAGCTGCTTTGGTTGCTCTCTTAGTCCTGTGTCCTCAGCCAGTTGGCCTAGAAATGGCTAGAAAAGTATATGAGGACTAACCTTGGAGCATGAGGCAGTAACAGTGCCCCTCCATTAAAAGGAGATAATAGGAATTGGGCTACCCAGAAGCAACCTTGCACAGCTACCTCCCATCAGTTTCAGTCAACTAATCCTGCGGGAGGATTAGCTGCCCTAGACAGGCAGGTTATTGGATCAACATTTTCTGATTTGCAGCCCTGCTATGTGGTTTAGGCTTTACCTCATTTAGCCAGATTTGACCACAGATTTTTCGTTGGGTGTTGCACCAGCCTTTGAACCTGAGGCATGAGCTTTGGATGCAGTCACTCAATTGTGTTAGGTTTTCTGCTGTGAATTTTAATAATTGATATGCAGGGCCACGAGCCCAAAAAGGAGACAGGCTGGAGTTACAGTATAATGGTGAAGAGTACCAATTTTGGAGTAAATCCAGTTGGATTTGAATTTTGATTTCAGCATCTGTAAGCTGGGTGACTAGTTTTCGCATCTGTAAAATGGGGATATTTTTCTGCTGGTTGCAAAAAGATTTTTTTATTATTAAGAAATTTAGTTATTGTACAATCAAAATGCATCCAACAAAACAATATGATATGTATATATTCTTAAAATTAGATTTACCCCCTAGATCCCACCCTATTCTCCCACCCTTACCCCTTCCCTCCTGCCCACTCACCCCCCTTCCCAATACATCACTATGAATGCCCTAGATTATGTGTTACTGCACCTTTGTTGGGTCTAATACATGAGAGTTGACCACCTTTCACATAGACCTGGGTCTAGCTCCAGCCTCCACAGATGAATGAAGACATTTGACCCTTAACTCTCTGGGTTAGGCTAACTTCACTAACATGATTTCTTCCATTGTTGGCCTATGTCTTAACTGAACTGGCAACCTCAAGGTCTCTTGGCCTGCAGTGCTCCTACCCTCAACCCATCCTCTTTCCATACTGCTTATTGAAACTATCTTTCTAAAACATTATCCAATCTTTACATAAAAGTGCTTGAATTTCTGAGTAATTGATAAGCCCTTACTACATGGATAGAAGTAGCTCTAAACACTTCACATGAATTTTCTTATTTAAAGCTGAGAACAGCTCTGTGTGGTAGATAATATTATCACTATTTTATAAATGAGGAATCTGAAATAGAGTGTAACTTCTCCAAGGTCACAATGGAAATAAGTTTCAGAGTCAGAATTTGTGATTAGATTCTAGTCCTTAGCTTGGCAGCCCAAAATCTTAGGCACTATTATCCATTGCTGTTCTATCCCTATCATTTCCCATTTTAAAATCTTTGAATAGAAACACAGCCTCTAGTTTAAACCCAATCCTTAACCTGGAAGTTTCTCTTACCACTCACTACTTGTTCTTTGAGCTCCCCCTTCACTTTGGCTTGGTAAATACATTTTCCATTGCATGCAACACCACTGTCTCCTTGGCAACTCCTATTCATTCTTTATAAACTTGGCTGAAATGCTGCTTCCCCTGAACTTTTCTCAGTTCTTCCCCACCAACTACGGATTTAGGGACCTCCTTTCATGGAATATTTCAACAACAAATAAGAGGAAGCATAGGAAAGAATCAGAAAACTTGAAGATAATGTAGTTGAGATTATCCAGTCTGAAGTTCAGAAAGAAAAAAGAATGAATCTGTACATTACAGAAACTCAATGAACTTCAAGTAGTATAAACTTTAAGAGGGGCTGGAGCCTTGGCTCAGCAGTTACGGCACTTGTCTGGCATGTGAAAGGATGCATGTTCGAACCCCAGCACCACATACATAACAAAGTTGTCAAAGCAATGAAAGCCAAATAAAAGACTAAATAAAACTCTCTCTCATTGTCCCTCTCTCTTAAAAAAAAAAAAAACTTGAGATTCACAATTCACAGCACATCACAAACTTAAAAAAAAATCCTCAGAGCAGCAGCGCAGCAGCAAAAGAAAAACAACTCATTATGTATAAGAGAATCCTCAAAGATATTAATAGCTGATTTCTCATCGGAAATCATGGGGGTCAATAGTCAATGGGACAACATATTTAAAGTGTTGAAAGGAAGAGTGCCAACAAAACCATGCATCAAAATTATCCTTCAAAAACTAAGGATAAATTAAGACAGTTCCAGATAAACTAAAAAAGAAAAAGAAAAAGAAAATTTGTCAGTTGACACCCTGAAAAAATAAAAAATACTAAAGGGAATCATCAAAAAGACACTAAATAGTAATTTGAATACATAAAAAGAGATGGAAAGCATCAAATATAACTAAATAAATATTATAGAAAATAGACACATTTTAAAAACTTAGTTTGTCTTCTAGCTAAATTAAAAGACAATTGAATAAAGCAGTAATATCACAGAGAATGATGGGAGTGGGAATGGAGTCACTCACACACACATATCTCTCTTTTTTTTTGGTACTACAGACTGAACCCAAGGGTGCTTTACCATTTAGCCACATACCCAGCCTTTTTTATTTTTATTTTGAGTAAGAGTCTCACTAACTTGCTTAGAGTCTTGCTTAGTTAAGGTGGCTGGCCTCAAATTTACAATCCTCCTGCCTCAGCCTCCCAAGTCTTTGGGATTACAAGTGTGTGCCATTGCATCCAGGAATGGAGACATGTTAAGGCAATGTTTTTTCTAAAATTAAAATTTTGTTGAAATTAATATAAACTAGATATTTTCAAGTTAAGATACCAGTTGTGATTTCTAAAGAAACCATTAAGAAAATAACATGAAAATATACAAAAAAACCCAATAATGGAATTAAAGCAGGAAATGTATCAGTACAAACATATGAAGGGGTACAAAAGTATAAGATGTATAGAAAAAAGGATCAAAATGATAAACACAAATCCTACCTTATCATTACACATAAATGAAATAAAACCTCTAATCAAAAAGCAGACATTAGCAGAATGGATTTTTTAAAACGGAAACAACTATGTGTTATCTAGAAATCAGTTTTGATTCAAAGACACAAATAGGTTGAAAGTGAAAAGGGAAAATATACTTAAAATTTAGCAGTCAAGAGAACTGGAATTACTGTAATAACATCAGACAAAACACACTGCAGATAAAAATTGTTACCAGAGACAAAAATGATATTTAAAAATAAGAAAACAGTGAATCCATCAGGGAGATAAAACAATTACAAATATAAGGACAAAGCTGTCCACTCTCATCACTCCTATTTAATGTAGTCCTTGAAACACTAGCCAGAGCAATCAAGGCCAGAAAAGGAAATCAAAGGGATAAGAATGGGAACGCAGTCAAACTATCTCTGTTTTCCAATTATGATCCTATTCCTAAAAAACTCCACCAGAAGACTTCTACAGGCTTACAAATGAATTTGGCAAAGTAGCAGGATGCCAGAGCAATACCTGGAAATCAATAGCTTTCCTTAAACTCCAACAGTGCTTTGGCTGAGAAAGAAATCGGGAAAACCATCCCATTCACAATAACCTCAAAAATAAAATAAAATAAATTAAATATTTGGGAATTAATCTAACCAAGGAAGTAAAAGACCTCTACAATGAAAATTATAGAACACTGAAGAAAGAAATTGAAGAAGCCCTCAAAATATGGAAAGATATCCCATGTTCTTGGATAGGCAGAATTAATACAGTCAAAATGGCCATTCTGCCAAAAGTGCTAAACAGATCCAATGCAATCCCCATTAAGATAACAAGGACATTCCTCACAAAAAAGAAAAAACAATTCTTAGATTCATTTGGAAGAATAAAATATCCAGAATAGCCAAAGCAATACTAAGCAAGAAAACTGAAGCAAGAGGCATCACAATACCTGATCTGAAATTATACTACAGAGTTGTAGTAACAAAAATAGCATGGTATTGGTATCAAAATAGATATGAAAACCAATGGAACAGAATAGAAGACACAGAAAAATGTATAAATCTATAGTCATCTGATATTTGACAAAGGTGCCATAAATATATCTTGGAGAAAAGACAGCCTTTTCAACAAATGGTACTGGGAAAACTGGCAGCTATATGCAGAAAAATGAAATTAGATCATTGTCCCTAACCCTGTACAAAGCTCAAATCAAAATGGATCAAAGACTTAGGAACCAGATCAGAAACTTTACAACTGCTAGAAGAAAACATAGGGTCAATACTCCACCATATAGGAGCTGGCATGAATTTCCTTAACAAGACCCCACAAAGTGCAAGAAATAAAACCAAGAATCAATAAGTGGGATGACATTAAACTAAAAAGCTTCTGCATAGCCAAAGAATCAATTAAGACTATGAAGAAAGAGCCTACAGAAAAATCATGGCCAGCTATTCGTCTGACAGGGGTCTAAGATCCAGAATGTATAAAGAACTCAAAAATCTTAAAAATAATTAAGACTAATCTTAATATCCCCCAAAATAAAAGTAACAATCCAATCCATAAAAAAATGTTCAACATCTCCAGTAATCAGGGGAAATATAAATGAAAACTACATTAAGATTTCATCACACTGAAAGGAAAGAGGCAAAAAATCAAGAAAATACAGAGGAGAGCAGTGGCTCAACAGTAACAAAGGTTTATATGGGAGAAACCTTTGGAGGGGGGGCCCAGTGTAGTCTGGGACCCCCCTGCCACTTGCAGCCTGGGGTAGATATAGAGGGAATAAGGAGGAAGCAGGCCAAGGTGAGAGTTTTCTGGTCAAACTGGGTTTTTCAGTAGGTGGGGATTAACCTGAGCTTCTCAGTAGGGTTGGGATTCTTTCATAAGGGCCTGAGAAAATAGGTTCCAATAAGGGCCCGAGTCTATAGATTTTGAAACAGTGAGTAAGGGATTTGCTGCCTGGCTGAGTGGCTTCTGATAATTTTCCATACCCATCATTCCAGACTCTAAAGGTATATAATGAGTTGGGTTGATGATATCAAACTTTTATCCAGCTGGTGGGTAAACAGACATAAGTACTAATTCTCCCAAGGAAAAAGATTCCCTGGTTATTATTGTTACAGCCAGCGAGGTAATAGGAGATACCCTGCTTTAGCTGGAGGCAGGCTCTTGTAGGGAAATTTTAATGCGAGTGTGTTGGGTGATCACAGTGGGCTTGGGGATATCCCATATTGTGATTGACACCTCAGGGAGGAGAGCTGACATGGGTGTTAGAGGGGAAGGAAATGGCATTAGAGGGACAAAGGAGTGTGGGGGGCTAAAGTAGGTATTAAAATGAATGGAGGCATTGAATTTGTTTAGGATGTTTCTTCCAAGAATAGTAGTTGGTCATCTATGTGTGAGTGGGAACTTTCATTCAGGCAGCCAAAAATAAAAGATTTTAGCCTAGGGTTTTAGTCTGGGGTGGTGGGATCCCAATCTCTGGGGTCCTCATTTTCTATCTGCCTACAGATAATCTATCTCCTGCCTCAACATCTCCTCTGAAGAGGTCCTTGACTGTATTTGGGGAAAAGGGTGATGACCATTCTGCCTTCTTCCATGCTGACAGTGGGATGTTAGCTGTGGTAGTCAAGGAAACTCTCCAGAGGGTCTATCTGGGGGACCTTGGTAGAAGTTGGGAGGCAGCTCCATGGAGGGCCATATTTCCATGACCACCTGACACTTAATGGACTCTAGGCATCTTGTGCATCAGGACAGTCCAGAGTCTGGATATGTCTGGGAAGGCACCCCAAGCGGGTATCTCATGGAAGCTTTGGTGGGATCTGGCTCATGCTAGACAAGATAGATTGAGGAGAGCCTCTAAGGATGGTGGTAGAGAGAAAGCCAGCAATCCAGAAGAGTCCAGGGAGTCACTCATCCAGGAGGTTACAGCCAGTGGTGGATATGATGCCCAGTAATGTGAATAGTCCTTACTGGAGCCACCAAAGGGAGAGAGAGAGAGAGAGTGATAGAGAGCAAAAGAGAGAGAGAGAAAGAGAGAGAAGCAGGGCTGAGTTCAAAGGAAGGCTCAGAGGAGTGACCCCTTGGTGAGAACCTTGAAATACAGGTCCTGGTTCAGACCATTTCCCATTTTGTTGTAGGAAGTTATCAAGATCTGTTAGTCGTTTTTGGATCAAAGGTCCAAATTCCAAATTCAGGCCACTAAGTAATGCAGAGGTGTGACAGAGGTGACAGGAGAAAACAGGGCGTCCATGTTTACTCCTTGCAGAGCTGGATCTCCTGGGAGCCAGTGGGCATCCCCAACTCTGATCCAAGGTGAGGACCCCTAGGGTCTGCAAATGAGGGATTCTCTAGCAGGGTGCTTCTTCAAGAGGCTTGGAGTCTAACCCCTCTGGTGAGATGATCGGAATGACCTATGTTGCATGTGGGAACAAAATGGAGAATAAGTCTGTGATCTGGAGGTCTAGCCAGACAGAAAGAGAAAAGACAAGAATGAGGTTTCCAGAGGATGCCAATAAAGGGCTCAGAAAAGCTCTTGCTCCATTTACGTAGCAATAGGCTACAAAAATCTCACCCAGGGTTGATTTCAGGTCATGTTTAGGCTGCCATTAAACTATAGTGAACTTGGAGGGTGCTCTGAATCTCACATCTTGTTTGAAGGGAAAGTAAAGAGGGATACATGAAGAGTAAGGCAGAATTGGAAGGAGGATGAAGGGAGGAGCCTAAGAGCTCCATCTTCCAGTCCAGAGTTTAGGCACCATTGTGTAAGAAAAGAGGTGAAAAACGAAGGAAATAAAGAGAGGAGAGTAGCAGCTCAACAGTAGCACAAGTTACTTATAGCCTGGGGTAGATATAGAGGGAACAAGGAGGAAGGAGGCCAGGGTGGGAGTTTTCTGGTCAAACTGGGTTTTTCAGTAGGTGGGAATTAAACTGAGTTTCTCAGTAGGGTAGGGATCCTCTGATAAGGGCCTGAGACAATAGGCTCCCATAAGAGCCTGAGTCTGTAGATTTTGGAATAGTGAGTAGGGGATTTGCTGCCTGGCTGAGTGGCTTCTGGTAATTTTCCATATCCATCACTCACTTCAGTCAGAATGGCAAAGATCAAGTATACAAACAATAACAAATGCTAGAGAGGTTGGCGGGAGAAAGGAACTCTTGTACATTGTTGGTGGGACTGCAGACTAGTACAACTCTGTAAAGCAGTATGGAGACTCCTCAAAAGATTAGGGATGAAACCACCACCACATGACCCAGATATCCCATTGGTGGGTATTTTTCCCAGAAGATATAAAATTGGCATGCTACAGTGACACAGCTACATCAATGTTTATAGCAGTACAATTCACAATAGCTAAATTATGTAATCAACCCAGATGCCCATCGTTAGAAGGACACACACACACACACACACACAAATGGAGTTCTACTCAGCTATTAAAAAGAAAGAAATTATGGCCTTTGCTGGTAAATGGATGGAACTGGAGAAAATCAAGTTAAGTGAAATTAGGCAAACATAGTAACTCAAAGGTCAAATGTTTTCCCTCATACTGGAAGCTAGAGTAAAATAAAGGAAGGACTAGAGTATATCGAGATCCATCAAATACAAATTAACTGATAAACTAAAGGAACCCTAGTAAAGGAAAGAGAATAAGAGAAGAAAGGAAGGAAGGGAGGGAAAAGGGGAAGGAAATAGGGGAGATATAAATATCATACTGTATATTTTGAAGCTCTGATATACTAAGTAGTTCCCATGCAATTATTAAAAATTGGAAAAGTTAAAAAATATATATGTAATCGAAGGAAAAGGACCAGACAGAGGGAGAAGGGGAACTGAAGGAAGTGCTGGGAAGGGAATTGGGCCAAATATATTGTTACAGTGTGAGCATGTATGAATGCATAACCACAGATCCCTACATTAAGTACAATAATGCACCAATAAAAAATAATATATATATATATGTGTGTGTGTGTGTATAAATATAGAGACATGTAACAATAGAGCTCTAAGGCATATGAAGCAAAATCTGACAGAATTGGAGGGAGAATAAGAAATTAAAAGTTAATAGATGATGACCAAAAATGTATTTTCAATAATGTTTAGAACACTAGCCAAAAGGAAACAAGAGTTGAACAATACTATAAACCACTGAACTCAGATATCACTAGAACATTCTACACAACAATAGCAGAATATAAATTCTTACAGTTGACATGGAACATCTTCTGGGACACACTATATGTTAAACTATAAATGAAGCTCAATAAATATAAAAGAGTTAGAATTGTAAAAAGTATGGTCTCTTATCACAAAATAATGAGAAGTCAAAACAGGAGTGCTGGGTACAATAGCACATGCCTGTAACCCCAGGACTTGGGAGGTTGAAGCAGGAAGATTGCAAGTTCAAAGCCAGCCTTAAGAACTTAGTGAGGTCCTGCCTTAAAAAAAAAAGGCCAGTAGCTTAGTGGTAAAGGACTCCCGGGTTCAATTCCCACTATAAGAAAAAAGAATAAAATAATAAAAATAATATTTATTAATAATATTTGAAAATAGTATTTATTTATTAAAGAAAATGATAAGGGCTGGAGTGGTGGCTTAGAGGTACCACATATACAACTAAGTGTTAGAGGAAAAAAGGCCAGATGAAAAAATAAAATTGATTCTCTCTCTCTCTCTCTCTCTCTCTCTCCCCTCCCTCCCTTTGCCCCTCCTCAAGAAAGAAAGAAAGAAAACAATAAGTACAAACTGGGAAAATTCAATAATATGTAAAAAGTAATGAAAAAAAATCCTAAACCAGATGTACTGAAGAATAAATCACATTGGAAATTAGAAAATACTTTGAGCTGAATGAAAATGCAACAGAAGGGACTAGAACAGTGGCTTGGCAGTTGGAGTGCTTGTCTGGCATGCCTGAGGACCTGGGTTTGGACCACAGCACCACACATATAACTAAGTATCAGAGAAACAAAGGCCAGATGGAAAAATAAAATTGATTCTCTCTTTTTCTCCCTCTTTCTTAAAAAAAAAGAAAGAAAGAAAAAGAAAAGAAAATGTAACACAACATACCAAACTTATGTGACATAACTAAAGTGCTTCATGGCTATCATATCTGTATTAAAAAAAGAAGAAAACTCAAATAAAAGACCTTAAGCTCCCACCTAAGAAACTAGAAAGGGCAAACTAAACCTATAATAGAGAAAGAAATAATAAATATTAGAACAAAAAATAAGTGGAGTACAGAACAGACAAATTAGCAAAGATAAAGATGAGTTCTTTGGAAAGATCACCAAAACTGACAAAACTTTAGCTGGATTGATAAAGAAAAAGAAAAAAAAAGCACTCAAATTTCTAAGATCATAAATTAAAAAGGGGATGTTACTACTGATCTTATAGAAGAAATGACTATAAGGGAATACCATGAACAACTGTATCAGACAACCTAGATGGAACTGACATATTCTAAAAAAGACACAAAGATAATGAATTGACTTAAGAAATGGAAAAATTTGAATAGACCTATAATAAGTATAGAGATCGAATTACTGATCAAAAAATTTCCCACAAAGTCTGCATCCTGAATGATTTTACTAGTGTATTCTGCCAAACATGCAAAGAAAAATTAATATAAATGCTTTACAAACTCCTTCAAAAAACAGAAGAGGAGGGAATACTTCTAATTCATTCTATGAGGCTAGTAGTACTCAAAGACATTACAAGAAAAGAAAAATCACACACCAAAATCCCTTGTGAAAACAGAAACAAAACTCTCAAAAAAAAAAAAAGAATGAAAATACCACTACACCAAAGCTAGCATATAAAAAAAGATTACATACCATGATCAAGACTGATTCATCCAAGGAATGTAAATTTAGCTCAACATATGAAAATCAGTGTATTAACAGAATAAAAGGTTAGAAACCACATGATAACTAAATAGAATCTGGATAAAATCACCTGACAAAATCCAATACCCTTTCATGATTAAGACATTCAACAAACTAGGAACAGAAGAAAACTTTGATAAGCAGGTAAAGAATATCTACAACACACATATAGACAACATCATATTTAATAATGAAGACTGACTATTTCTCCTCTAAGATGAGGAACCAGACAAGAATGCCCACTCCTGGCATTTATATCTATTCAACATAATACTGGAGGGTCTAGCCAGGCCAATTAGGCAATAAGTGAAATAAAAGGCATGCAGACTAGAAAGGCATCAGAGATATTACAGATAGAAATTCAAAGGAATACATATACACATTATTAGAACTAATACATTATTTGAACAAGATTGCTGGAGCCAACATCAATACATTAGACAACAGCAATGGACAACCTGAAAATGAAATAAAGAAAACAATTCCATATATAATAGCACCAAAAGACTAAATACTTAGGGATATATTTAACAGCAACAAAACAAAACAAGGCATGTACACTAAATCATCTAAATAAATGGAAAGACATTCCGCATTCATAGATTGGAAGAAAATATTGCCAAGATGACAATATTCCCTAAATTGATTTAAGAATTCAACTAAATCCCTCTCAAAAACCAAAGTGCTTTTTATGCAGATACTGACAAACTGCTTCTAAAATTCATATAGTATTATAAGGGGTCCAGAATTGGAGGGCCCAAGCCTCCCATTTTCAAAATGTGAAATGCATAAACATATATATAAACCAATGGAGCAGAATTGAGAGTCCAAAAGTAAATGCTTATGTTTATGTCTAATTAATTTTAACAGTGGTGCAAAAAAAATCTAACTAGGGGAAAAATAGTCTATTGAACAATGCTGTCAGCATAAATACATAGCCACATGCAAAAGGGGTGGATCTACATGGATCCTTACCTCACAGTACACACCAAAATTAACTCAACATAGATCACAGACTTCAATTTATGAACTAAAATTATGAAACTCCTACGAGAAAAACATAAGAGTAAATTTTTGAGAATTTGTATTAGGCATTGGTTCTTAAGTATAATGCCAAAAACACAATAAAGAGATAAAAGACTTCAAAATTAAAAAATTTTGTATGATGTCAAAGCACACCATCAAAAAGGAAAACATTACCCACAACATGGAATAAAATATATGATGTCATTTATCTGACAAGGTATTTATCAGATAGACAAAGAACTCTTACTACTTAACTGTAAAAAGACAACCCAATTTAAAAGTGGGAAAAGAATTTGAATACACATTTTTCCAAAGAAGAAGATGCACAAGTGGCCAATAAACATAAACATGTTTAGTACCATTAGTCACTAGGAAAATGTGAATCCTCAATGAGATATCACTATGCCAACTAACATTACATGTGCTGGTAAGGACGTGAAAAAATTGAAGCCCTCCTATTTTGCTGGTGGAAATGTGAAATGAAAAAGTTTGGCAGGTCTTCAGAAAGTTCAAGTTATCATTAAGATTAAACAATTGCAATTCAAGATATAAATCCATGAGAAATAAAAGTATATGTCCACACAAAAATCTGTACATTTTGTAATGTTCTATATTCATCACAATAGCCACAAAGTGCCCATCAGATATACAAAATGTGGTATATCCATATAATAGAATATTATTTGGCTGTAAGAAGAAATAGAATACTGATATATACTACACCATGGACGGATCTTGAAAACATGCCAAATGTAAGAAATCAATTATAAGAGATCACATTTTGTATGACCACTTATATGAAAATAATGTCCAATACAGGCAAATCTATAGAGATAGAAAGCAAAGCAGTAAATACTGAGAGCTGGTTGTACGGCGGGGAAAATGAGGAGTAACAGCTAAAGGGGTCCAGAGTTTCTTTGGTGAGTGATGAAAATATTTTAAATTTAAATAGTGGTGATAGTTGCACAGCTCCGTGAATGTACCACAATCACTCAATGTACAAAGGCAAGAATTTTATGGTTAATGAATTATACATTTAAAAAACTGTTTACCTATATAAGAACTATTTATTTATGTGAATACACAAGCATGTGTACTTTGAATTACTCCAGTATCTCTGGAGACCCTATGTAATCCTTTCCAAGAAGCAAAAGTCAGACATCCACAATTTGTTCCTTTAGAAAGCTAAATCTGGCAGGAGTAATGATCTTGTAAATTAGAAGCTAAGCACTCCAGCTGTGTGTGCATCTTCGAGAGTTTGCTTTCATTACCTCACCCTTCCTGTGGCTGATTACATGGACCATTCCAATGTTCACCCTTAAACTGGACTGCTCCTATCTCACCTCTCCTCTCGTCTCTGCATGTCTATTAGAGCATGACCATATTTATGCAATTTAAGTCAAACGAAGAAGAACAACACAGAAGATTGCAACATCAATAACAGAGTATCTTAAAGTTTGGATGGATAAGTGATCATTATGAAACAAAATGAAAAGGCCTGATATAAGAGGACCTTTAAGTGAAATCTTCTATAACACAGTCAGGAAAGTTAATTCCTCAAAACAATGACTGTGTGGCAGTCACTTTATCTTCTGGATATTTATTTCATAAAGGTATTAAGCAATTCATTTCTGAACACTAGCAAAAGGACAGCTATGTACACACACAGATAAAAGGATACACATTTTTAATGCCACCTATAAATGATTAAACATAGGTTAGAAGAGTAGAAGAAATGCTTGAATTTGCTTAGCTCTCTATTTGTTTGTCTTTAGCTGTGACCCATAGATCTTGACAGGACTCTATTTTTACTTGAAAATCTAAATACTGTAAACAAATTCTTTTTGATGGTTATAACTTACTTTCATTACATTCATCTAATTTTGTCCCTGGTTAAAATTGCCCAGGTGTGCTGAAGCTTACTGATATAAAAGCAGATTATCAACATTCTGTTTAACACGGCCATTTCTAGGCATGAACCATGGTGCAAGTGTAAAATGCTCTAATTATAAAACTCCAGAAGCATCAGCCACTGAAACAGCTGCAGGCATCAGTGACTAATGGTTGTTTTGTACTCCTGGCAGTTTCAATGTCTCAGGATGATGTTTCTGACATTATATTCATCCAACTATCAGGACAAACAAATGCTGCATTCAGAAACACACACACACACACACACACACACACACACGAAATCACCAGTGGCCTGACTCCAACTTACAGGAAATGCAGACCTAAAAACCAAAGCAGCTTCCTCTATACTTGCTTTCCTTCCAGATAACGAACCACTTAAAAAGATACTTGTCATTTCTGAATGTCAGTTTAATGTTTTAAAAAGAGAATCAATCTCTACTGAAACCAAAGATCTTATTATCTACAGATGTTGATGAATGTGCATGAGAGAACAGAGAGTGGGGATGCAGCAACAGGGAAAGGAAGAGATTTCTGCATAATTACCTTCTTCTCCCTCCCACCTTTTAGCTGCTTGTCCAAGAATGCAGTAATTACCATGTGGTAATTTGTCTCCACTATTAAATAGTGAGTTCCTCAAAGAAAAAGATTGCTTTTTATCCCTGTAGGCATGAGACATAGCACAGTTGCTGTTCCATCAATGTCTGGGAAGAAAGGACGGCTCTTGCCTTTACTAGTGACTATGTCATAGGCTCAGCAATATGTACCTGGAATTCAATGAGGGCTTTCCTTGGTGAAAAAGGGAGGAAGGAGTGTCTGGAGTGTAGGTACAAACTGCCATGAGCTTCTATTTTTTTCCATAGTGAATAAGGATATCAACTCCAGTCCAGACCTAGAAACTGATAACCCTATGGAACTACAAAGAAAAAGAAGAAAGGAGGGGCAAAAACCAGGTTGGCAATCAAAGATGCTTAGCATTGAGACATATAATAAAGGGAGTGTATTCATTTTCTACTGCCATGTGATAACTTATAGCAAACTTAGTAGCTTTAAACAATCCACACCTATTATCATGCAATTTCCATGGGTCCCAGTGTCTGGACACAATTTTGCTAGATCCTCTCCTCAGTTTCCAAAAGGTGAAATGAAGGTATCAGCAGAGCTAAGGTTCTCATCTGGAATTTGGGGTAGTCATACAAATTCATTCAAGTTGTTGACAAAATTCATTTCCTTCAAGTGGTAGATCCCCATTTTCATGGTAGCTTTTGTCCTCTCAGCTACAGAGGGTTATCCTCCACCAGTCTTAGCCACATGGCTGTGTTAAAATGTGGCAGCTTCAAAGCCAGCAGGAGTCTTATAAACCTCTGCATTAGATGAATACCCCCATCATCTTGCTGACATAACATAATCTAATCAAGAGAGCTACCGGACCAGCATATTACCCATTCCCAAACCCCACCCCTGATATACAGGGATGTATGTGTACTAGTAGCTTCTTCAGGGTCATCTTAACAGTTTTGACTACCACTGCAGATTTTGGCAATTGCTAAAAGAGGAGGCTCATTTACTCATCAGTTTAAGAGGAAACAGCATAGATTTTTCTGTTGTGGTTGTTCCAAAATGTTTGGTTTCTCTGACTATAACCCAGAAATTTAAAAATTCATTTATGGAAAACTTCAGGTAAACAAGAAATGAAAGCAATGGAACACTAGGTAGTTGCTCTGAGTCTGTGGGACATGAAATTCCTCTCTACCCCGACAAAAGAAAACCCTTTTGTTTTTTCCTGTCATGGATACTAAGACCTAACAAAAACATCAATTTTACAGCCTTGAAGCCACAAAGGGCAACTTAAATAGCATATGAAATGAGCATGGTGTGCCAGTCACCACTAAAAATACATGGCAGAGGACTGGGGAGCCTTAGGTATGCCCTTCTCTGATTTCCTCCGGCTGAAGCTGGTGTTGTTTATTCTCTGCTTTTCTTTTTTGTT